>JWJA01000501.1:0-12833 GCA_000812885.1 Lanzia echinophila
AATATAAAAAAAGTTTTTAAAAATATTTATATTTCGATTTTCTATGAATATTTTAAAACAAAAAAAAAAAATTGTGTCAAAAATTTTGAAACATTTGGTGGTCGATTTGTGTTTTTATATAGTCATGTGATCCCCCACGTGATTACATAATCTTTATATGGACCACACGTAACCCCCACATGATCCATGTGACCCCCACGTGACCATTTCACGTGACCTTTTTTCACGTGATTATACCCATGTAATTTGCTTCCACGTGATATCTTACCCTGACTTGGCCGGCCAAGCCGGTCACGTGAGGCCCCAAAATATTTTGAAACACGATCAAAACTTTGAAAATCAATATAAAATCAACCCCATGTCGGAGTTTAATTATTATTGCATATTTGAACTCCCCTCATCAAGGGCTTTAATTTGAGCCTATTCCCATCCATTTCACAAAAAAATAAAATTTGTTGTGGTTTTGGGTGTCCGCAACTGTAACTCCTCTTATCTTACATTAGGTGGTCTAGGTAGTATTGGAAGGAGTATAGCACGATGGATGGCAAGTAAATCCGCTAGAAGTTGAATCCTTCTGTCACGTTCTGGAGCGAAAGCCGCAGCTGCTACTGAACTGGTAGCACAGCTGAAAGAGCAATGAGTCTGTGTTCCCATCCCTTGATGTGACGTGAGCAATAAAAATGCATTTGCATTTGCATTTGCACTTGCATTTGCTATGTTTCAATGTAAAGATACGCCACCCGTGAAAGGATGCATTTAAGCGTCTATGGCGTTACGGGTATGCCATATTATCCTTCATGCAGGTGTTGTTGTTGACCAGGATTTCGCACTGCAGCTTCGAAAAAATGAGCCTGGATCAGTTCCATGTAGCCATAAAGCCAAAGCTTCATAGTTCGTGGAACCTACGTACGGTTTTACCAGCTGGTATGGATTTCTTTGTTCTCCTATCATCCGTCTCTAGATTAGTTGGTGCATTTGTTCAAGCAGATTACGACACCGGGAACACATATCAGAATGCGCTTGCTGATTACCGTACTTCAAATGGCGAGAGGGCTATTTCGATCGATTTTGGAGGAGTTCAAGATGTAGGCTACATTGCTGAACTCGAGGACGACGCCAAAATTGGATACGATATTGTTGCTAATGTCAGTGAGGCGGAGCTTCACGGATTGATGGAATACGCTTGCACTCAACTAAGTCATGATGTGAGCGAGTCATTCACGCTGCTGAATGCATCTATTGCGGGGTGGCATCTCCACGCGAATGTGCTGTTCACCATTGCTGATGAGCGCAAGCTGTTTGGGAGCAGCATTCATTTTAGGTGATGATATACTGAGCAATCATTTATGAAGCCTGCAGAGACATTACCGATGAACAAGGTCCTTGCTGGCTACATCCAAGTTCTATTCGAGGCTGGTTCATGGAAATTGTTTTCAAGGCTGATATTGAGGGAGTATGTTATGAATCTCGCATACTCTCATTATTAGACTCGGAGTGAATTATTACCACAGTGAGTGAAAATTTTAAATATTTGACGAGTAAGGTTACAGTGTAACAGATCTATTCCAATGCAACACATTTACCATACCTCACTGCTAGTCTGGAGGATAAACGAAGTTTGAAAGATGGAGATAAATTTGGCCCATAACATGTGCTGGACTGCGAAGTGGATATCTGAAGGTGAAAACTTTGCGAATGGGCCAACGAAGTCTCTAATGGATAGCCGAAAAAATCCACTCTTGAGTGAATTATTTGCAAATTGATTTCCCTGTCTCATTAAACGCTATCTTTTTTGTTTCTACAGCTTGTTACTCTTTTCAATTTTCAACTCCTCAACACCTCAAATTTCGAGGTTCTGCAAAAGTCCGAAAATTTTCAAGTTCGATCCTAAAAGTTGTGGGATCACAAGTCAAGCCCTAGGGTGCGTTACATCCATGAAATGTATGCGTCTTATATGTTACACGGAGCCTGCTAACAAGTTATTTATAACTCGATTTTGGATTCCTAATGGCGCAGTATCTCTCTCCTATAAGTTACGGCATCAGCATGGTCACCATGAAGCACTCTATGATTATCGCAGATCCTGAAGGAGATCTTTTACTTTTATTGGATTCATCGCCCAATGTCCCTCCAAACCCCCCAAAGGGTTATCCAGCCGATTCACCATTCGATTCTCAAGTCGAGCAGCGGATTCTAGTGTCATCGAAACATCTTACGCTTGCATCGCCGATATTCAAAGACTTGGTTGCCAATGTCCAGGCTAGCAGTGGAGACGATGCACCATTGTTGAAACTTAGCACGGGCAACAATCTCGCTATGACATACTTGATATACATCCTGCACGGCATGCAAGATAAAATCCCTTTGACTATTGAGCACTATGGTTTGACGCAGATTGCAGTCTTGGTGGAAAAATACCAGCTAGAGAAATCCGTTCAATTCATTACACGTTCATGGGCAACCAAGCTATTTCCTACATTTATCCCGCCACCCGGTCTTGATCGCCGTCTAGAACAAAATCTCCATTTGATGTTTATGTCTTACATTTTCAATATGGAAGGTGAATTTGAACAAGTCACAAACATTCTTGCGGGTGAGGGGTGGAATGGTACAGTCTTTACAAAATGGTTGGACGGGATCAACATCCCTTTCCTTGGGGCGATTGCTGGTAAGTCATCTATTTACCAAGCCAAAGTCTTTTTGGGAACTCGCACTCACATACAGGCATAGCAAAATTGACATCAAACAAAATTGACGGAGTAAAAAAGTCATGTGTGGTGATTGAGCAGTACATATCTCGATATCAAACTCCCGGCCCTGAATATTGCGATGGATATTGCGACAGGCATTGTGATGGCAGTGTACAGCCCTTAGCTCTCGGTCAAGAGATTCAGCATAGAGAATACTGTGATATAGTTGTAAGTGGGTGCCTTGCAAGAAACGCTACTAAGTCAGGTCTTCTGCTTTTACCCAGCAAAAGTGACGATAATCTGATG
The DNA here is from genome assembly GCA_000812885.1 of Lanzia echinophila. Taxonomy (NCBI): domain Eukaryota; kingdom Fungi; phylum Ascomycota; class Leotiomycetes; order Helotiales; family Rutstroemiaceae; genus Lanzia; species Lanzia echinophila. The sequence continues at coordinate 2,997 of JWJA01000501.1, forward strand.
TCCTGCTCTGCTAGCGACGTTAGACGGGAGATTTCATGGTTCAGCATAATCACTGGATGCGAAATGGAGCGGAGACACTCCAGAGGACTTGTTTCACCGGTTATTGAACACGGTATTAAGGAATCGATGCTAAAGGCGGTGGATGATATAATGTCAGGACTAGGAATAGATCTCGCGACGATGAAAGCGGAAGTGGAAGCTAACTACTAGTATGGCAAAATTATCCGACGAATCACTGTGTCATTTAGAGCTACTGGCAAGGAGGACTTCTACCGCTGAATATGAAATTGAGCCGATGAAATGCAGTTTATCTGGTTGAGTCTAAACCACATTTGCAGCTTAAAGACGGTGGAGGATCGAACTTCCAAGAACAATGTATTTCAAATTAGTCTAGGAAGTATTGCAATCAAATATAAAGTTCTCTTCTCCGGTGGTTATGCACACCAGATTATTTTATGTGTTGATCCTACTTTACCGCGGGGGCTTCAACCACGAGACATTCAATCGCAGATTTTCAATGTGATCAGGCAGGTAAACCAGCAGCGAAACAATCTGGTTGGCAAATAACTCACCCTTTACAACCCATGTATTGATCATTAATTCGCGCGCTGGTGCTTCAAAAAATGAAGGCTGAAATGAAGGCGTTGGCATACGAAATGTCAACGGCAACATCCATGCACTACACAAATCATGTCCAATCCGTATTATTACTAATGGAAATTCCCATCAGCTGATATATTCTCATCCGATCAAGATCCGAAAATAGAGGTTCAAAATAGAAGTCAATACCACCTATGTTTGCCGTATACGATTCACCGGGGTAACATGATGTTTACCGTACTCCAAATTCACGCGACGCGCTTTTTGCCATACATCAGATGAAAATAATACGGTTAAGGTAGAAAGTAAACAAACAAATTTACCATACAACGATTTAGCGGCAAAATGTACGGCGAGTAAACTTTTCGGTCATATATACCTAACCTATTCTCGAAAAAGTTTTACATCTTTCTTCCCAAAACATCAACCGCAAAGTCATTATTTCACCAAGTTCATCTTCGATTTATTGTGGACTCAAATATTGAAAAGACCTTTTCATTTGAAATACTATTCACCTAAATCACAATGGACTCGGAGTCACGTTGTGCGCGACAGAGGAAGGATCCAGCCAATCGCTCACTCCTCGCACTAGAGAGTGTGTGCATTCTAAGCAACAAATCTGTCATGCGAACCGCGGAAGACATTGGAATACCGAATTCCTTTCTAGAAAATCGAAACACCACCATTTGCGATGATATTCAACAACTTTGTCTAGATGGCACAAACCGAGGCAGTCTTCCACTTACACAATATTCTTCGAATTCTTCTATCTTCAGCAACCCATTCACACATAAACTAGGAGATAATGGGGAGGTTATCGACAATACGAAGCATGATTTATCATCAAATGTTTCCGAGACCACCATAACAACAGTCCTTGCGGATCCCGAAGGCGATCTAATTCTTCTTCTCGATCCACTCATCGAACTTACTGCGGACGGTGAAATTCCTTGTAGAGCGAAGCTTTACAAAACACATATCAAGGTTTCATCAAAGCGGATGATAGACGCGTCGCCTTTTTTTAAGGCCATGCTATCCAATGCAAACTTTGTGGAAGGCGCTATCTTCAACAGCACAGGCAGATTGCTTCTTCCCCTTGTGGAGGACTCCAGCAAATTCATGACATTAGCTTCCCATGTTATCCACGGAAACAACGAAGAGGTTAAGCACATTGATAATTTGGAGGATTTTCTATCATTTGCCATGTTGGTAGATAAATACCAAATGGCGGAGGCTCTTTCTGATTACTCAAGACGCTGCATAGAGATATTCAAGGTGAATGCAGGGAAGTCTTTTTACCTCAGGAACGTCTGGGATTTTGATTCAAGCGCGGTTTTCTTGCCTCGGCTTTGCATTGCTTGGGTATTCGAAATGACTGATGAGTTTGATGAAGCGGCCCATAAATGTCTTATTAACTGCCCAAATAATCTTACTATCGCAAACACGTTCAATGAGTGGCGCCCTAGTTTGGAATTTCCATTTCCTACATCCATGATTGGTATGTAAATCAATCGAATTTGTTTTAGTCAGACTCTGAACCACGAGCTAACTCCGATGTAGAGAAGCTCGAACATGCAAGAAAGATTGAGATGGAAATCTTGTGGGATGCATGGAATGCCGTGCTGGATAGATTCCGGAGCCAGCAGCATACCTGCAAACTAACTTGCCCAGCTTACCTCAACACTTCTAAAAACAAGGCCTTAGCGTTTGTACCAGGACAGGAGAAGTTTCGGGCTACAAACTCTGTGGAATGCCACGTTCTGGCCTCACAAATCATCGAACACCTTCAGCAAAATCGGCATAGCACTCATATGACAAGTCGGGGTTTGTCTGGGCAGCGTGGCATTATCTTATTAACATTATGTCATTTAAGAAAAGACGGGTGTGAAAGCGTCATTCAGGGTGGTTGGAATGATTCAATGTGGGATGTTTTCTACCACTGGAAGAATATGAAAACATTTGATATCAAGACTTTGAAGAAACGCTAAAACATGGCGAAAGAATCGGTTTAGGTTATAGTCATAGAACGTCGCAGCAGAGTTGATTAAGTACACAAGCATCGGCCCTTCGAAACGCTCATAGGAGTATCACTTTAAGACATAGCAGATATATGATCATGGTCGAATATAGCAGGCAATTGACAAGGATGGGTTTGGAATTTCGCTTAGCGAACGGAGTTTGATTGTGTTCTTATGGATGATACAGTAGGGCGTAGACGAATCAGTATTTCCATGATGATAGATCGATGTAGGACCTCATAAATTATCTAAATCTTCTGTAACATCCTGCAAATTGGGAACTACTATAACTTCGTGATGTATCTGGACTTGGTTGTGATACAATTATAGGGCTAATAAGATCCGGTAACCTGAAACTTAAGATTTACTAGACTTCACTTCTATGTGATGTGCATATAAAAAATTGTAATCTGTTCAAACAGTGGTGACCTGGAAAGTTCAACTCATTCTGGTATGGCATATGATTAAAAGCGTGATTGGGGCCACTTTTTCAAGGATGTTTTCAAGTAGCCGTACCTAGTGCCATATAACTATATACCGAACCGCAGACTTTAGCACTATGGTCATACCAAGTACGGCTGTGTATCATCTGCTGTTTACATTTTTTCAACAGGTCACAGCCATATCATTTACGCTTTAAAATTCTATAAATTACCCACAGTTATCTTGATTGTGATCCCAGGTTTCATTCCAACACACTGAACTTCAATATTCATCTATCAACGACAGTCGTACCTCGAGATAACCAACAGAACCATCTAACAACCCTTTCTCAAGCAAAGGATCAACACTACTTTACATCCGAGTTCAGAATTACATTATCATGCCTTCCACAACTGTCCTCGATCCCAACGGGGATCTGATATTACTTCTCGACCCTATCAACCCCTCTGATGATTTCTGCGAAACCGATCCCGCACAATACAAACTGCACATCCACGCCTCTTCGAGGATGATGATATCCGCTTCACTGGGGTTCAAGGCCATGCTCTCCGGTCCCATCTTCCAAGAAGGCGTCACACTCAAAGAAACAGGCAAAGTCATCATTCCATTACCGGATGACGCTCCAGAGCCTTTTCTCAAATTACTTTCCGCTATTCACGGACAGAATCGCAAAGACCTCCTTGCTCGTGATCTGGACGAACTCACGCAGATTGCGATACTCGTTGATAAGTACCGAATGTCCGAAGGCACTATGTTCTACACCGCGGCATGTGTACATAAACTTAGTAGTGGTACACACCCTATTGGCGGCGACCCGCAAGTTTCCGGGGGCCCTAAGTTAGAATGGGCCCCCACTGTCATAAAATGGCTGGCTATTACATGGGTCTTCAACATGGAGTCTGAGTTTGAGCAGGTTACAAAATACATATCATTTACGTCAGGCAAAAATATGAGAACACTTCTCGAACGCTGGGAGCTACTTGATCTTCCGCTCTACTCGTATCTACTGGGTAAGTATCACCGCCGCTTTAATTCACCGAGTGTCGAAAGCTAATTTTTGTTATAGATCGGATTGATGCGCACCGACAAGAGGTCATGAACGAAGTAATTCGGAAGATGTCACAAGCTATTGAAGGTTTGAAGGTACGGATGGACGATGATCGTTCTTTCTGGTGGTGTGTGTGCAGTGAAAACAAAAACGAAAAGGGTTTCAAATGCGCCGAAGTCATGACAGAGGAGCTGGAAAACTTCCTTGATTGTCTGAATGGTTCCTGCTATGGTACAACGTTTATACCTGCGACTCCAACCATGGTAAAGGGTCCTCATCATCATGCATGTCCTCCAAGCAGTATTTTTCCGGGTTATCCAAAGCCCATTCGACATTACGGCGATGCGGGGTCCTTTAATGCTGTTGCATATGAGTCGTTGCGCTTCAAGGGGCGTGGATCTCTTAGACCTGTGCAACACTCATGTCTTAGGGATCGCGTGCTGTATAGACTTGGTTTTGATAGATATCGGCAGGAAACGAAGGGTTTATGTCTTCAGGAGGTGAAGCCACAACCCAAGGAGCGCCAGTTTGGCTCGGGGTAGATGATAGCTGGAAACTGGAGACTGGATTCTTCGGACCTTGATTCTCTACAGGTTTAGCGAAGGTGGTCAGTAAAGACTCTTAGTAGGGGTGGTATCATAAAGGAAATGTAATTGGTCGTCTTGCCGATTCATATATACTGACTGGGGGAGATTTGCGACTGGAATCCCTACCATACTAGTAATAACTGAGTAGTAGAAATTTAACGCAACAACTTACTTTCATAACGTATGAACTTGCAGGGAAATCAGTGATAGGTGCACTTGGTCCCACATTCAGGGATGAGAAATTTTCAAGAATGGAAGTGCAAGCTCATACTTGATCATCAAGTAAGCCCATGAAGTCTTGATGATTTTCACTCCGTCCATAGATAGTTTAACATGAATGTCATAGTGAAGATGCAAAGCCAATAGCAGTACCTCCCAGCCAACAGCTAACTGAAGACTTTGCCTAAGAATGCGCAATGGAAAATGGGGAGAACTTGGCACAGTGAGCCTGAAGATCTTCGTAGATTGTGGGTAATATTTGAATTGATCTCATCTGAAGGACAAAGATGTCTTCATTAAACATAGTATCGATTTGGGGTTTTCTAGCCTCTCAAGTCACCTTAATAATCATGCTATGATGATAATACTAGCTGTTGCTATCTATTAATGTAACAAATAATCTCAGGTATCCCAAGTTTACTATATTTGCTCAGTCGGCGCACACCGATCCATGCGCATCGCGCGATATACCAACTTCAGGGATACATTCCTCTATCCATCTAGCACATTAATAATGAAATCCTCTCTCAGAACTCTATTCCAGAAATAGCGACTGGTGCGAGAAGATGTATACAATATAGTACCAGATTCTGTGCAGTCGTGTAACCTGTTCTCGAGAGATGACGGCTTCGGTAAAGCTGCGGGTAATATTCGAAGGAGGGTAACACAGTTGAATAGTTACACAACACAGGGTTTCAAATCTTGATTACCAGCCTCAGAGCTGACAAGATAAGATGTTAAACATGATCAAGAAATTCAACGTCGACGATAACAGTTTATACACCTACCAATGCAGAGAGTAATCAGGTCTAATGTTTTCCCAGAGTTGGTATGCTCCCCAAAATAGCTTAATTTACCCAGCATTAAATCCATTTTATAGGATATAGTGAGATTATATCATGGCAAGGATCGATTATGCAGCACTTGCTCGGAACTTAACTTTGAGGAGCTCTTCGGATCAGTGACAGATCCCAAGAATGAAAAGAAACCAGCTGCGTTTAACTTGGAAGATTTCTGGATTACCTCGATCTATTGTCCATTCTGTCGCTTGCTACGTGATTCACTAGGAATGGACTCGAAAGCTGCGAGACGCTATCAAAATCTGCAGCCGCGATGGATTTGCCAGGTTTTCCCTAAGGAATGGATGAGATACATGGTTCATTGGTCCACTAATCACTACGTAACTATCCAACTACGACCATTCCTCCTCACGGAAACCACTCTTCGTGATGGGAAAAGCAACCCCCCAATGTATGGTCCTAGTATCCAACTAATAGCCAACAATACAGACCCTCGAGACCTACGTAATCTGTCACTAGGCAGATACATGGATCTCCCAAAGGCGGACATCCACCTACTGCGAAGCTGGATCACTGGTTGTGAAACTCATCATTCACCAGACTGTTCTCAAGATAACTGGATACGAGGCCCGGAGATTCCATTCCGCGTAATTGATGTTGAACGCCTGTGCGTGATGAAAGCTCCCATGGAATGCAGATATATCGCTCTGAGCTATTGTTGGGGGAACCCATCCGAAACGAATCAGCACCTGAAACTTACGGACGAAACTTATGCATGGCTGTTTACGGAGGGTTCATTGTCAGACAACCAAATTATCCCAAGAACTATTCGAGATGCTATTCGAGTCGTGTCTGATCTCAGCGAACGCTATCTTTGGGTAGATGCATTATGCATCAAACAAGATGACCCAGAAGACCAGGGAAAACAAATCCCTCTTATGAGCAAAGTGTATGGAAGTGCTGTATTTACCATTGTTGCAGGCTCAGGGTCCGATGCTTGGGCCGGTTTGTACGGAGTCGGAGATGAACCCATCGCAAGATCACCGAAGCAGAATTGCGCGAGAGTAAAGGGTCTAGATCTCATAACAACCCAAAAGCACTACCAAACCTGGAAACGAGAAACAATCTGGTTCACACGCGGTTGGACCTTTCAAGAAAAAGTGTTGTCGAGGAGAATGATGATCTTCACGGATTCACAGGTGTTTTTCCAATGTAAAAAGGCTTTGTGGTGCGAAGACACCCTTCTCGAGAATTTTAACCCCAAAGTCACTTGCCAAAGCTCTGCGGCTGGTGATATAGGTATTGAGAGCCATAGTAGTGGGGATGCGTACACCGCCTACCGAGGATTGGTGTTCGACTATATGAAACGCTCGCTGAGATATCAGAGCGATGGCTTGAACGCATTTCTAGGTATCCAGAAAATTCTTCAGAGGCGTGGTCTCTATTCCGGTCAATGGGACTTGACAGGTGATTTTCATTTCGGTTTGCCGGAATCTGTGTTTGACGCAGCCATAGTGTGGACACTTCCATACCACTACCCAAATCAGAGAAGAGAGATGTTCCCAAGTTGGTCCTGGTCAGGTTGGAATATGGAAGCTGGAGAAACATTCAGTCGTCCAGCGGTGGATTTCCCATCGCAGAAAGAGATCCGTCGAGAGATAGATTGGTATAAACCTGCTCGAGATGGAAAGGCAGAGCACGTCCAGATAGATAGCTGTAACATTGAACCAAATGGATCTCGACTCACTGGACCAGGAGATAAATATACTACTGAATGGACGTCCGAATTTCCCAAATCGCTGCAGGTTCTTCAATTTTGGACAAGCACGTCGAAACTTCTGGTTGATCGATCCGGTTCCCACGAGAAACGTCATTATGTCGATCCATCTGATCCTGCTCTACTTGAAAACGATGATATGGTGATAAGAAGCCCAAGTTCAAACGCTCCAATTGGTACCATATCGTTAAACCGACTGTGGCGAGCTGATCGAGCTGATGAACTTGACTTTATAATTGTTGGTCGTTTTTGCGGGGAGTACACGAGTCGTAAATACGGTCTTTATGTAATGCTCATAGAATGGGTGGGCGATATTGCATACAGAGTTCAATTAGCGAGGGATCCGGTGCCTGAAGATGTTTGGGTGGGACTGAATACCGAGTGGAAACTCATTGCTCTTGCTTGAGGCAAAGTTTACGTTGGTTTCACCAAAAATGTGTCGCTATGAGTGTATTAAGGTCAAGAATACAAGAAGAGACACATCATCAACCCCCTAGAATTCAGCATCGAGCATCAAGTGATCCATGACAACGGTTCGTATCCCTTAAGGCATAGACCATAACACAATAAAGCCTTTACCACGCAGAGAAAGTGATAGGTTATTAGAAACTATAAACGCTACATGCAACGAATTATAAAATCACCTAGAATTTATCAACAAGTTCTATAAGATGAAGCAGTCTATAGCCGGGCAACTGAGAGTGCCGTGACATAAATGCACTGAGTGGAATCATCACCTGATCTAGCTCTTTTCTAAAAACATAGATCCCGGGTTCGATAGATTTAGCACCAAGTTAGCCGCTGATATCAATAGAAGCTAAAATGCAGATATGCAACAAAGCACCCTTAGGACGAGACTTTAACATGATGATATAGTTTGATGTGAGCGGAGAACCTTAATTCCCACAGTTGAGTTAATATCGAAGAGTACTGGATTAATATGGAAGGAGCAGATAGTTTATTGGTTAGTTAGACCTATGAGAAGTAAAAGTGGCATCAGTAGCTCACGAGTAGCCGGAGAATGTAACAATAGTATCTCCCGTAACCGTATTTCCAGCACCGGTATCCAAACTCGATCGTGTAGTTCCAGTGGATACATGGATATATGAGGTAGGTCTGATTTGCGGTACCGGTATCGATACTCTTCCAAGTCTCTAAGAATTTTCTTTGGCTGATGCTGATCGCGGGGTAGTTATAATGAATATACTCGCTGAAAAGGTTCGTTTTAAGAAAAGAATGAAATTTCTCAGGTAGTTATATATCTAAGAATATGGATAAGACTCTGAGTACAGAAAATACCACGAAAAGAAAATACCACGAAAAGCAGTGATGAGGATACCATCCATATAACCTCAGGGGTATATATCATATAGACCAACATGAGAACCAACATGTCAATACAACCAAACTCTTAAGCTATGCAAAGTCCAATGATTGTGAAACAGCGCAGACCTTTAAACTAACCTTAGACTCATGTAATCGGTTCATGGTGTTTAGATTTGGCAGTCCATCGGCAGTTCCGTAGTACAGCCCAGAATCACGCTGCTACTTCATGTAAAACTACGATTGGCTAGAAACTACAGCGTTAATGGTTGAATTAAGGTCATCTAGGGCGGAGTTAAGATCTAGTAATATAATGGGTGCTCCGTGACATGTTGGTAAACCAAGTCCAGCAGCAGAACCCATGTCCCAAAGATATTGAGAATAAACAGCGACTAGGCATGCAAGAAAGCAATTCGCAATCTTCAACGTTCTTCGATCCAAAAACTTGACGCCATTTTCTGCGACCTCCATGTATATATTAATAGATATCAAATAAAATATGCCACAAAATTCACCAACTCGAATACTGCAAGGTTATTATGCAAGCTCAGCTATTCCTCATCCCATGAGCCATATCTTTGCAAGTACAAACTCAAAGTCTAGATACATCTACGCGCCATTTAGTAGCCCCATGTAGATATTAATAGAAGAATGCGATCAGATATGCAACATACTTACTCAAACACATAAAATTCCGGCTCAGCAATCATTCATACCAACAAACAGAAAGAAAATCTAGATGTTCAACCTAACCCACACGCCTTTATCGACCTTTTTGGATATCACTGACAAGACATGCAACAAAGCATTCACAAAATCCAAACCACCGCTCCCCAAGACACAAATATCCCATCCTCCTCATCATAGCAAGAAACTCGGCAAAGCTGAGTCTAAAAGCCCACATGTATCTCCATCTGCGCCCTGTATGTAACCAGATATTTATAGATATTTGCCGCGATCTGCAACAAATACCATTCATCAACGAATATACATCAGTAATTGGCATGAATGCAGAAATGCA
>JWJA01000502.1:0-12158 GCA_000812885.1 Lanzia echinophila
AAATCTAATTTGTAAAAAATATACTAGTAAAATATTCTAATAAAGAGGATTGGAGAAGGGTTAAATTTTTGAATGAATGCTATTGGGGTTTTAGTTTTGAGGGTAAAGTTAGAATTATAAGAAAAGTGGGTTGTAGGTTTTATTTGGATTATATATAGGAATAGGGGTAATTTAAAGATTTGGATTATAATAAATAATATATTTGGGTGATTATTGGGTATAATTTTAAAAGCCCGATGGTTTTTTATAATGTGCCGGGTAATAAAAATGGGAAAATGTTATATTGGGTATATATAGATTTTATATTAGAATTTGTGGTAAAGCTGTGATTAAGTATAATTAAGGATTTTGTGTTAGAGGAGGATAGTGATTTTGGTTATGGTTATGGTGGAAAAAGAGATAATATTGTGAAAAAATGAAAATATAGGTATGATTTAAAAATTTATTAGAATTGTTATGATTTTTTAGATTTAGTTTTTATTGAAAGTTGTTAGTAAATATTTAAGTAAGTGGTAAAAAAGTATGTTTATTGGGATGATGATATTATGTGGGAGTTTATATTGGAGGGTTGGGAGGTAATTATATAGGATCATATAAATAGATTGATAGATATAATTTTATAAAGGCTTTAAGATGTAATTAAGGTAAAGGGTTAGATGATTGAGTGGTAGAAATTTGATTTTTAAAGTATATCCCTTTTTTATTTTTTTAATAAAATTTTTTTTTTATATGTATTATAATATAATAATGATGTCTTGTATGTATAAGCTTTTTTGCCTTATGTAAATACTATTTTTTAATTCATTTATAAAAAATTTTTTGTATTAATGTAATGCTTTTTTAATTTGTGGTATTAAAAGATAAAATTTGTAATTCCATTTAAATATTTATAAATAAATATTGATATTTCCTGTGGTAGTTGGCTGGGCAGTTTAAAAATAGGTTAGATTTGTTTGTTGTACTCTAATTAATAATTTTTACATATAAAGTTTAATAATTCCAGCATTTATTATTAATTTATTAAATCTTTAAATATGTATTGTTGTATTAATGCAATTTAAATTAATTTTGTGTATGCCACTTTTTTTGTCAACAGCGAGCCAAGTTAATTTGAAACATTCAAACGTTAAACGAACTTTAGACCGCTCATTAGTCCATATCCATCTATGCAATATCACTCACCCATGACAGATAAAAGATGGTAGCAGAAACTGAAATGCACTGCGGAAAATCGTTGAGGGTGATGAAGAACACGGAATCCTGTAAATGGAACCCTTGCAATAGAGATACCCCATGAAACTAGTAACTTACCAGACTATAAAGCGCATTGGTTGGGATGCTATCCAGAGGCGCTAAGTCTATCCACCGCCATCTAACCACCTAAAGATATGAACTCCGTGAGAGCGACTCGCAGCCAATCGATTGGATTGCCGAGGACGGAAGAAGAAAGATCGACTCCTTGATCTGCCTCCCTGATGTTTTCGAATTCTTTCTTCCAGGGATATTCTAGCTCAGAGTTGACAAAGATTTGAATGCATGCTTATGCTCGTTTCTCTTTGAGCAATGCTAGTCCCCGATCTTCTATTTAAATCCTCGTCTGGCTTGTTCAAAGTCACTACAGAGCTGTAGGCAGACTATCAGGCGTAGCTTGGCTCACTTTGTGGCATATGGCTCACCTACGCACAAGGGATTGCTCGTACTTCCCTGATCGGATGTGATATGATTCCCGCTCTCATACCATAGTTCACTTCCATCAAACCGCTTCCGCCATTCGTTTGCAAGACAGCAATAACCTGGAAAAGAAAAGGAACTTTGATACCTAGAAACTCAGGGGCGTGGATAAATTCACATTCAAGACTGAAACTTGGGGACAAAATGCAAAACAGATGGTTCTTTCTTAGAATCTTCACTGCCTTCTTTCAACATCGACTTTTTTGTTATGCTATTGTCAGTCTCGGGGATGAAACAGCAAATTATAATGTCGAAATACATTCATGGACGCTTTGACATGCCATCGAGTTTCCATCGGCCAAAAGCAGTTGCATTAGACCTTAGGATCATGAGTGGCAATGGATTTGTTGCCCAGGAAAACCCAAAATCCATCACCTCAATATCATGCAGTCTCCTCTGATCATATGAACTCACAAAACCTCAATCCTCCAACCTTAATCCAAATCCTGCAGACTCGTTTCTTATTCACCTACACTTGATCCCAAATCACTGCCAAAAAAGATAAAGAAGGTCAGCACGTGCAACAGACTCATGAATGTTGGGGATATTGTACACAGAGTCAGTTGCTATACAATCTTTGTTATGTGTCACTTTTAGTCATGATTTCACGTTATTTACGATTACGAGCAAGTCCAGGATACATTTATTTCCATATCGTTTGATGGAGGCTGTGCCGCTCTACGCGCTAACTGTTAAAGTACAACTCTCCAATTCTCGCCAGATAATATCGTACCGAAACAGCCAGTAGAAAGGAATGAATTGCGTTGAGGTAGGTGGGCAACTAGATAGTAAGATTATCAGCGACAAGGCGGCTGTTTGACTTAGGCTTGTTCTCTTCAACTACGCCGCTCCGCAGCAATTCATAACTTACAATGCGTGATCTTATATCTTACATCTTACACTGGACGAGTGACCAGAAATGAATCAATTGAGTTGGAAAACTGTAAGCGACAAAGCTATTATAAGTATGCATGTTTCCCAGCGCAGAAGAGGACTCCGAGCGAGGAGGATAAGCACTTATGATAACTTTCTAGGCAAGGAATTATTGTTTCCTCTTAAATTCTACAATCCAACATCTTGAACACATTCTCCATTTCGCATGATGGCTGCAGAACGACTCAACAAGTTCTATCAAGCTGTCGAAGCTGTCCAAGCAGAGGAACTTCTTCCTAATGCGGTCGATCTCATTGCAAAGATCAGCCCTGAGAGGTTGTACGCGGAAATACCGTTGTCAACCTCGACTTTCGATGAAGGATTCCGGACAATTACTTATCGCGATCTTGCAAATGCAGTCAACGGAGTAGCTTGGTGGATTCAACGTGCTCTAGGGACCTCAACGACTTGTGAGCCTCTTTGTTATTTGGGACCTAACGATATTGTACGCAATCTCGTCGTGCTCGGTTGTTGCAAAGCCGGATACTCAGTGGGTTCCTTGGACTTCAGATAATCGCCCTATATAAACCATCTGACTTTTACAGACGTTGATGATGACGCCACGGTTCAACGCTATTGCTCATGGCAACTTCATCCAAAGTTGCAATTGCAACAAGATGATAATGCCTAAAGGGAAGGACTCTGCCGAGCTAGATATTATTGCCTTATACAGCCAAGTATTACGATTGCCTAGCATGGAAGACCTTTTTGATCAGGAACATCCGCAATTTCCATTTGAAAAGTCCTATCAAGAAGCGAAAAATGAGCCCTTGGTAATTCTACATACTTCAGGTACTACTGGCTTCCCAAAACCAATTGTTTGGACTCATGAGTATGCGGCGAATCAAATGAAAGAACGTAGACTTGATCCGCCGTCAGGATTTGAGAGCAGTGATAGGTTACTATTGGGAGGAAAATTGATTTGCGCGTTTCCCCCGGCTCACGTAAGATAAGTCCCTACTGGCCAATTACTTCTTACTAAACGATTTTAGGCCGGTCCTACCTGGGTGACTCTGTTTTGGGCCGTGTATTGTGGTTCTACAATGGTATACTTGCTGTCGGGCTCACCACCATCAGTCAGCATGCTTGTGGATTGCGTCAGGCATAAGAAAGTCGATGGGCTTATGTTAATTCCATCTCAAATAGAGGCGCTTGCGGACAGCTCCGAAGCTTTGCTTGCGATCTCGAGCAATGCGGAAACGATTTTCTATGCCGGTGGCGATATTAAACTCGCTGCTGGTGATGCGATTTCCTCCCGTATGAAATTTTTTACAACTTTTGGGTCGACGGAGCAAGGATTCTGGCATACTATCCATCCTACTGGGCCGTGGAATCCAAAAACATGGCAATACGTGCGTGTGCACCCAGCGCAGAAACTGGCATTCCTTCACCAATCCGAAGGGTTCTTCGAAGCTACATACATCTTCAACGACAATCCAGACGAATACAAACAATCGATCTTTTCAATTTTCCCAAAAAGCCCCATTTACTCGACTGGCGATCTGTTCTCTCCGCATGCGGATGACCCTCAGTTGTGGCGGTTCCGAGGTCGAGCAGATGACATGCAATCATTCATTACAGCCGAAAAGTTTTATCCCACGGAGATGGAGCGTATAATCGGAGCGCATTCTGAAATTTCCGCGGTTCTATTTGTTGGAACACGTCGACCCAGGGGCTCTTTGCTAATTGAGCCACGAAACAAGCCCAAAGATAAAGATGCTTTTCTTGAATCAGTGTGGCCACTCGTTGAAGAGGCGAATAAACCTGTCCCATATACCGCGAAGATTGCTAGAACTATGATACTGGTCACAGATGAGGATTTACCAATGGCAAGGTCAGTCAAAGGGACGATTCAAAGGGGGGGCACTGTAAAGCTCTATGAGCAGAAACTTGATGTCTTGTACGCAACCGATTTAGATTCCTAAACGTCCAGAAAATGTCAAGCTTATGGTAACGGAGTAATCGTCGGCTCACAATACTAGCTTGACGGCGGCTGTGGAGACCCCGATACGGAGTACTGAGCCGAATTAGTGGGCGAAGGTGTCAATTACTAGCCAATTACCCAATTCATTCTCGTTATTTGCGTGATCGCATTTTAGGGTCTATGACCTAAGTAGGCAACAAATAACGTGGTTTCGCGCAACTAATTTTGAAGTGTGCAAGCTAGCGAGGGCACTGATATTTCTAGGGTACTGCATATACGATGATGAGAAGGTAAGCTTATTGCCATTATATTACTGGTGAACCACTATACCGGTATGCTTCTTATCGATTCGACTACCTACCCAGGTAGATAAGATTCCATAACATGCTTGCCCGTGCAAAAGGAAGGAATTTGCAATGCAACCGTGTACATGTCAGACCTTTGCAACTGTTGGTTGTGCTTATCGGCTCCACAGTATTCCGTCGATTATTATCGGCGCTGAGATACATTATTCACTCCGTATCACAAATTTCTGATTTAATGTCTTCATATTGGAGGCTGCAAATCGCCTTCCAGAGACCGATCATCAATGCTTCCAAGCGAACCCAACTCGGGAGAAAATCCAAATGAGTCTCCAATTCACAATGAAAAGATTCGCAACGATGCTGCCATTCTTACACCGGCCACCGCTGCAGACTTTGATATATCGAAGACACGAGAAAAGACCAAGCTGACTGATATATCTGACTGTGAAGTATTACCACAAGAAAAGATATATCCAACTGGATGGAAATTCTTCCTTGTGACTTTGGGGATCATGGCCGCTGTCTTGGTTGTTGCCTTGGATAACTACATTATATGTACGTGCATTCTTTTACCAATGATTTCCCAAGAAAGACCTGACGATCTGTAGCGACGGCTATTCCTCGACTCACTACGGATTTCAAATCTATCAATTTGACTGGATGGTACGGAAGTTCGTATTTCTTGACCATTATGGCATTCCAGCCAGCACATGGACAAATCTTCACATTTTTCTCGGTCAAATGGGCATTTCTGTGCAGCATCTTGTTCTTTGAAATTGGCTCCGTCATCAGTGCAGCTGCACCCGATCCAATTGCTTTTATCTTTGGGCGCCTTGTTTGTGGCGCTGCTGCAGGAGGTATTTGGTGTGGAACATTGACACTTGTCACTATCATTGTTCCGCCCAAAAAGCGATATCTCTATGTATCGATAGTGACCAGCATGTATGGAGTTGCCTCGGCAGCTGGCCCCCTTCTTGGTGGTGTGTTCACCGATTCAAGGCTCACTTGGAGGTTTTGCTTTTGGATAAATCTACGTAAGACAGTGTTAATCCCATGGATTCTTGTGGGGAACTGACATTCGACTGCATAGCTGTTGGATTTCTCGCCGTTTTGTTCATCGTGCCTTTCCTCGATCCGCCTGAATTATCGGAGCTTGGAAAAAGTCTAAGTCTGAAAGGAAAGGTCAAGAGAATCGATTTCGCAGGCACATTCATTCTCATCACCGCCTTCACCTGTTTTTTCCTTGCCGCCCAATGGGGTGGTACCACATACCCTTGGTCGAATTCTAAAGTTTGGGGATGTATGCTTGGATTTGTCCTTCAGGTAGGGGTGTTTGGGTATCTCCAAGTCTATTTGAAAGATAGGTATGTCAACCTTCGTGTATCCTGACAATTCTCTAATTTATTATCCAGAGCGACAATCCCTACTCGAGTGCTGAGGCATGTTACAGCACTGTCATGCCTCTTTTTTCAACTTTTTATATCCATGGTTATAGGAATACAGATATACTATTTACCCTTCTACTTCCAATCCGTTCTCGGGCACTCCGCAACTGCATCAGGCGTACTCACTTTACCCTATATAATGACACTGCTCCTATCGCCAATGGCAAGCGGTGCTTTCATTACCGCCTATGGTCATTACATCCCGATCATGTACCTTGGCTCTACTCTCGCGGTTGTAGGATCGGCGTTACTCACCACTCTCAACTTGACAAGTACGGCATCGCAATACGCCGGATATCAAGTTCTGGCAGCCGTGGGTGCTGGCATTGTTCAACAAATCCCTTTCACCGCTGTACCTCTCGCTCTTCCACCATCAGACGCAGCTACCTCCAGTGCGCTGGTTTCCTTTTGCAATAGTCTCGGACCGGTGGTAGTACTTACCCTAGGAAACATTGTATTCACCAATGAACTCGGGCATGAGCTTGCACGGATTCCAGGACTGAACGGGACAATCACCGCTTCAAACATCAGCGGCCTTGTCGACCTCGGGAAACTAGTGCCATCTCGGCTTTTAGAAAATGTCAGGCAAGCATTGGCACTTTCATTGAGCCGGACGCTTTTACTAGCGATTCCAGCTGCTGGGCTAGCCACGTGCTTTGGGCTTGGAATACAAGTTCTATCATGGAAGGACAAGAGAAGAACTCGACAAAGCTCAGGCGAAGAGAGCTTGAACATCACGTCCACAATGGAACACCAGACGTGAGCTCATGAGCGGTATGGAGATATAGAGCGCCAATTTATCTAGGTGATATATCGACCGTCTCTCTGAACCGAGGGTGAATATTCTTGCAGTGGAAAGGTTTATTGTGATTGATGCGAACTATTATTGGGAGTCTGTGAGGAGAGGCTCGCGTCCAATAAGCTTTACCTAGATATACATATCAGCACTAAAGCCAACGAACAACAGAAACCAACTGCGTGAGACGGTATCTATAAACTGTATAAACCCACCAGTCTGCGCAATGCGCCAAAAACATGTTAAGCCCACGGTTCATGGCTAAGGACTACACAATGAGCACCAGTCCGTCTGATTCATATACAAGCGCGAATGTCCAATCGAATAATCGCGCTATAAAAGAGCCATGTATAAGGCTTACGGGGTTGGTATGCATCCTAGGAAATGTGATTACGGGCAAAATAGTGTGCAAGATCCCAGGGTCTGTGATTTGGAATATGCAGCTAATATTCCAGGGGAGAGTATCCTTGTAGAGTCCAGATCTATCCAATCGATGATTCACAACGGTTGGATAGCGCACTCGAAGCGGGGTATGTATGGAGTGATAAGCAATTTGGCAAAGAAGAAGCAGAATAGGGCAAGTTAAACACGTAGAGAGCACCTCGATTAGCGACCGTCACATGTATAGTAACCGGTTGGGCTTTATGGACAAGTGGATATTACTGTATTACCTAGTACTATTTGTATCAATCGTCTTACTTTCTTCTTCCTTCCTCATGCAACCTCTTGACCGTCAGTCAACTTCCTGGGTATGCATTTAAACAGAACGCAGAACCCAACATTCATTCTCTATCTCACATCTCCATCCCGCACAAAATGTGTTGCAAATACTTAGCCGCGGCCGCCATACTCACCATCAAAACTGCTGTTTGCATACCAACATATTTCAACCTCACCGCCATCACAGCCATCAACAACGTATCAACTTTTCAATGCTGGCAACTCACTACAGCGCTCGGTTCATCTTCTCAGAATGGGTTTTCGGGTACTATGGTCGAGCAACTAGGCGGCCTGGGACCGGGCGCTAGTTATACGTATATCCCTGCGAATTTCCCCGGTACCACGCATGTTGCGCCTGCAGTTCAGTACGTTACTCAATATCCCCATCTTCGGCTGGTGCTAAACAAACGAATCTAGATTCGTCGTCGTCTTGTCCGGGACGTTGAACATCACTGTTCCAAACACAGGAGAGCAAACTACTGTCACGGGAGGAGCGAATAGCGTCATAATTGCCATCGATACGGCGAATTTGAGTACAGTAGGACATATTACAGGAACTTTGGACGAACCGGTTGCTGCGCTACAACTTCCTACATCTGAAGGCCAGATACCACCCTACCGAGTGCTGTATAATGGCACTTGCAAACCTGGAGAGCTTAACTTTGTTTAGTGGGATGGGAGAGTTTTTTGGTGTGAGAGGCAGCAAGCAAGAGGAGATGAAAGCTTGAGTGGGAGTAGGGGGTATGAGTGAGTAGAGGTCTAATTTATCAATCTGGAGACCTTCTCGTGTATTTATTTTTATCATGTTCCACTTAGAAGGGCCGTACTTAGTCATGTCAAAAAGTATCTCGATAGACTGCCTAGTTTAATAGAAGTAGAAGTGTGAGATTGACAGCGCGGCTGGCATAGAGGATAATGCCATTCAAATTCAGAACAATTATTGCCTGTTCGTGTTTTTATCTATTCAGGTGTGTTGGAATATCAAATCCTTTCCCATCTAGCAAGTGCAAGACCCTATTCACTTCTCATCACCATCCTCATCTTCACCATCCTATCTCCCATTTATTCACTCTATCTCCAGCACCAATCACTTGATCTCTTAAAGTGATTTGTTGCACATCTTAGAAAAAGAAGTCTTGGCAAAATATGAAATTGTTGTTTACTTTCTTCCTAAAAAGGTATGTACCGAGGTCAGGTCCTGGATGCATTCACTCTCTTCCGAGCTATCATCCCATGGTTCATTATTTTCACTTCGCCTTGATTTTCGGTGTCATTCACTTGAATCCTCTTCCTTCTTTCTGTTACATATCTATATTGTAGCATGTTACCCTCAATATGTTTTGACACTGGCGGGCGGCAAATACTTGCTACGGTACCTGTTACAGGTGACAGGTATGGAGGCGTTTAGCTAGCTGGCCAGATGATTACCAGGTATGAGTAGGTGGATGATCAGACATGTAGATGAATGGATGAAGTGTGGAAAGAGATTAGCAAGGAAAAGAGACTGAATGTACGGTATAAATCGGGCGGGAAAAGTGGAATACATTAGAAATACGACAAAACTTCAAATAGCATTAATACATTTCACGTACGTTTTCAAGTGAGTGCTATGCTCGCTTGGTGTCAACTAAACAATATATTACACACGCTCGGTTGACGAGCTTCATAGGTTAGGAGAGCCATCTAGCGAGCCAAGCTGGCTTTGCTGAATCGGTTAACCAAACCAACTCTGCCTCGACTTTTTCATAGCGGGAACCTTGAGTATTAGTTACATCTTAAATTATTCCCAAATTTAACACACTGCTTAGGTAGTAAAAACTAAGTGAGGATTAAGCTTCCTAGATTTGGCATTATCTAATGGATTTTAGCTTCACCGGCCCATCCCCATCACAGCAGCCCTACAGGAACGAGAAGAGTGCCTATGGCCATAGACAGAGTTTGCGAGCGTACGTATATACAATCGCTCAGAAGGCTAGCAATGTTCACTCCGATGACGAGTCTAATGTAAAAGAGCTATGCTTTAACCTCACCGTACTGATAGCTTGGGCGTATTTTTCTGTCCACACGCGTGGATACGTAAAGGGAGCCATATACCCGGCGAGGAGTTGCACGATTATTTGAGTGCCAAGTATACGAAACGTTGCTGAAGATTCAGTCGCATGAATTCCAGAAAAGGCTTCATCCTCTTCGAGGTTTGTAGCTCATTTCTGCCATTTGATTCCTTCGCGCTCGCGCGATGCCTCTTCGAGTCGTATGGAGCCCCGCCACTGAAGTTCTTCCACGTTTACCTTTCCATTCATGGCACATACGAAAAGGCTCGCGAAGAAGCCATCAAAGAAGTAGCCACTCGGCTCCTCTAGCGTACTTCAGATGTAGAAAGCTACTGGCAGAAGGTCGCCGATACTGAGACTGGAAAGATTGCTGGAGGTATTTTGTGGAAAATTCACAAGGAAACCCCATTCGCAAACCCACCGCCATCAGAAGTTTCTTGGTTTCCTGATAACAGCTCGAATGTTTGTTGGGAAAGAATTGGGACGACATTCGGAACCAAGAGCAAGGGTCGCATCGAGAGCACATGTCTGTATGAAACATCACTTCTTACATACTTCTGAATTATACTAACAATTGAGGCCTCTTTATAATCTCCAGGCATCCCGACTACCGACGAATAGGTATCACTACAATTCATTGACTACGGTATGGTGAAAGCAGGCGACTTGAGGTCTGAGATTTACCTGGAATCGACACTGCCAGGGCGACCGTTCTACGAGGCGAACGCATTTATACGTTCGGAAGAATATGTGAATCATCCGCAGACGGGCGAGCCTGACGAGAAATGGAAAGAGGTTGATGAGAAAGTACATGAGACATCTTACCTGATCACTACTCCTAGATTGACATTCTTCAGTACAAACATCGAGAGATATTACTAATTCACTTGGTTCCTTTCCCTTCATTTTGTTGCATATCTCAATCTCGTTCCAGACTTTCTCTCTAAACAGTTCTCTAGATCATCCCTAGACGCCTTGTTCTAGCGTCTAGAAACGATATTGTCTAGAATCTCGACAATCTAGATGTCTCGTCCTAGCGTATTGCTGAAAACACCCCGAGAGAGCCCGAAGGGACGAACTTTCTCTACAAACATTGATAGACTATTCTCTCAAGTTTCGGGATACAAATAACACACTACTTGAGCCAGTCGGATTTATTTGGAGACTCTCGTCCCATAGGAGGCGATCAAAATGCTTCGATGTTCGACAATATGCTAAATTTCAAATGTGTATGTGCAGATAGTGTATTTCGTAAGTAGATGGTAACTCTAGGGTTTTCCAAACAACAACAGGCTATTCTCCCAAGATTAGGCTTCGAATGCTATATGCATACTAGAGAATGTGTGGCATAGCTTTGAACATATTCATCCCTTGTTCTAGGTGGAGATGAGCTGTGGGCGAGGGTGCTGAGGCTAAAGAATGCCGACCGGCGAGCAAGAGGCAGCAAGGTATGGCATTCAGCCGAGACCCTGTACCCAACGCTTGTTGATAGAGACTTGAGCAACAAATGGCTCAAGTCCAGGAGTATTTTATTGAAGATGTGGTGGTATTTAGGAGATAATTGTACGCGTGGTGCGCTTACCGATGACGCTGTGGCTGGCTCGTACGGGTTGGTGGCTGGGGCCAATATATATCATCTGTGTACTTCACCTTCGTAGCGCCTCGATCCACGACAGGAAGAAAGGGAGAAGGGAAGGGGAAAAAAAGAAGAAAAATTTAAATCGCAGAAGATTTGATGCACATCCGAATATTCTAATTAGCGGCATTAAGTTTCGATCTTGGGACTTTAACTTATCTATGACTTTAGAAGGAGGAGACAAAAGAGAAAGGCAAAATGGAAAAAAGAAGAAAAAAAAATCGCAAAAGATTTGATTCACATCCGAATATTCTAATTAGCGGCACCAAGTTTCGATCCTGGGCCCTCCGGGTTATGAGCCCGGCGCGCTTCCTCTGCGCCATGCCGCTTGTGTTGTCATAATCCGAATGTGATGTTTGACTTGTTTGATGAAAGCTCATGTTTATTCAAATATCAAATCCTTTCCCATCTAGCAAGTGCAAGACCCTATTCACTTCTCATCACCATCCTCATCTTCACCATCCTATCTCCCATTTATTCACTCTATCTCCAGCACCAATCACTTGATCTCTTAAAGTGATTTGTTGCACATCTTAGAAAAAGAAGTCTTGGCAAAATATGAAATTGTTGTTTACTTTCTTCCTAAAAAGGTATGTACCGAGGTCAGGTCCTGGATG
>JWJA01000519.1:0-24106 GCA_000812885.1 Lanzia echinophila
AACTTCTAGCAGTGTTTGCTAATCAATTGAAACAAAGCCAACGAAGCTCATCTATGAATAGGCAACAAGCTACTTTAAGATAAACAACATCCTCCAACAATCTACAAGATGGAGCAAATAAAAGCTTTGAATGCTCTAGCAGTATGTAGCAAATCTACATCCTTTCTTTAAATTCTACTAATTCTCTATAGCCCTTCCTCGCCCTCACAAAATCAGCCACGTCCCCCCGCGCCGCCGTTGACCTTATAACCTGGGCGACTTCTGCCCCCGGCACTTACATATTCACCGAGCTGCTGGAAACTCCCCAAATCCAAGCACTCTCCAGTTCCGAAGATCCCTCTCAAGCCGACTACCTCACTCTCCTTAAGATATTCAGCTATGGCACATACACGGATTACACAGCCGACCCCACACTTCCCTCTCTCGCGCCCGCACAAAAGGAGAAACTCCGTCAACTATCCTTTCTTACACTTGCAAAGACGCCCTCCGAGCTCAGCTACGACAAGTTGATGACCGCCTTGGCATTACCAGATGTGCGCCAGTTGGAAGCTTTAGTCATCAGTGCTATCTATGCAGGCTTGATCACCGGCACATTGGATCCTTACAATCAAGTTGTCTACGTCTCGTCGGTATCACCATTGCGCGACCTCCAGCCCAACACCATTCCAGTTATGTTGCAAACACTTTCTGAATGGTCGAATCGGTGCACGACTACACTTTCGTCACTAGAGGCGCAGATCGCGAGTATCAAGGCGGAGGCGTTGCGACGACACCGTGACGAAGAGGAGTGGAAGACACATGTTGATAAGCTGTTGGATACAAGTGATCCGAGAAGTTTACCGGGGATTGGCGGTCTGTTGTCGGGTGGTGGACGAATGACTAGGGGTATGGCTGGGAAGAGATTGAATGAGGATAGCGATGAGGAAATGGACGAGGCAGGAGATGGGGATACTGATGGTAGGGTGCTCGGGACTGGAAAGGAGAGGAGTTCGAAGAAGAGGGGTGTTGGGTTGGGATTTGGCAAATGAGTTGAGGTGTTTGTGGCACATCCATGCTTTGGACTGCGCTTGAATCTCTTATCGAGCTACCGGGTATCATCTTTGTCTCTTCGGACTCAGAAGCGCAGGCTGTGCAGCCATTACATGAGGTCAGGAGTCGAACGCAATCTGAGAACCCCGACCCCGCTCTTCGGTAGATTGGCAGCAAGGATCATCATATATTAATACTATGCATAGATTTCTCACATCTTCAGAGGGGTCTAATTCATATTAAAAGGTACCAATCGCAGCAAACAGGTATTTATCAAAAGGATCACTATTAGAAAAGGATCATCAAAAGCATATTTAGGTAGCTTAGGCCTACAAATAAAAAGATAATAAACCAAATGAAAAAAAGTATCTCCGACTTCGACGCCATATGGTATTCCACTCTGCTTTCCGCCCTCTGGTCCCTAATTTTGCACAGGCAAACTGATGCATTTTCGTACGAAGTAAAATAGTAAAAGTAAAGTGAAGTGAAGAAAAGGAAATTTGGCCGTAACACCTCGCTCTTATACAGTTAAATCAAGGTTCCCATACCACTGTCTAGGCTAGCTAGAAGCCATGTCCCATCCCCCGTAAACACAAACGTAGCAATTGCCGGACAGAGCAAAGTCACAATCGTTTTCCAGGCACAAAGACAAATAGTATGACTAGTGCTGCGTCGATCAGGATCGTGACCATGAGAACCATAAGTGCGCGTTTGGTAAGAAGTTTTCGGACAAAAGGTTCGCGGATTCGTGAGAATGACATGAACGTATATTCGCTGTAGCCGAAAAGGGCAAGGATGGGGTCGAGTGCGTATTGGTGAGAACACAGGGCGTAGACGCCGACCGTGAATGGCAAAATAAGCTGGATATATGTTAGTACAGCCACATGCAAAGCCCGTGAATAAAAAACATACCCAAACTCGAGTATGGCGAGGATAGTTTAGGAAGATGAGAATGAATCCAGCCCAGAAAGCGCCAAACATAGCTAGAAGACCGACAACCAATCGCAACATCATGGAGGGTGGCACGAGATTTCCCAAGGCTTTCTGTCGTAAGAATCCAGGAAAGGCATCACGCTCCATTGCTTGAAACACATAGTCCTTGGCAGCATCGAAAACTTCTGGATCGTCGCGTCCCCTTTCTTCAATTGAGATGGTAATATCATGGGTAATGGCATGGGGAAGGATAATTTCGCGTTCAGCACCAGGTAGGAGGAACGTATAGAGAATCTTTTCCGCAGACGCACGAATATCTGCTCGCGCAACGGTGTGCGCTGGAGAATTTGAATCCGAAGTCAAGTCCAAGGGGCTGCTCATGAAGCTTGGTCTTGGCTGGCGATCGCTCGACATTGTTGCGCGATTATTGCCCGTTTTATGCGAACCAAAGCTGTTCGATGGAGAATGCCTTTGGCCTGCTTCTCCAGTTTCACCAGGCTCTGCTTGTTCTCGCAAAAACGCGGACATTTGAGCATCTTGGCTCCTTTCTTTTTCGGTGCTGAATATTGATGGACCTGCTGCTGGATGATTCATTTCGCCCATGTTTTCTAGCATCGTTGAAGATCGTTTAGATTGCGCATCGTCGCCTTTAGGTGTGCCAATCATTACAGACCGGCGTAGTTCTCGCACATAGTGTCGACATAGTGACATATGTTGCGCGACATCTAGCCTAAGATATAGTTAGCAATGTAAAGGGATCAATAATTAATTCAATGCAAGGGAAGTTGAGGCGCACCAGAAATCAAGATAATCGACAGATCGCTGTTGATCTCTCATATAAATATAGAAAGAGAATAAATCCACAGGAGGCAAAGTCCTCCTGCTCAACACCTCGAACAATGTAGGAAGTCTATTGCGATTCATATCTGGCTGTGGTGAGGGTGTAGGGTCTGCCATCTCGAAGAATGGAGGGGGTAAAAATCTTATAATTCGAAGGTAAGGAGTCTGGATTTGATTAAAAGATTTGATTCGTCCGCGATACTGCAGGAATGGTGAATTGAATTGGTGATGTGATTATTGTTGGAGCTAGTTATCGTGAAAAGAAAAAGAAAAGACCAAAAAAGAGTGTGGAAAGTAGGAAATCAAGCGAGCGTGAATATAGAATCGTATCACAGTTTAACGTTGGAGCCGACAGTGAGTTGTTGAACTCCTAGTAACTGGAATAAATTGTTGTGGAGGTCATCATCGGCGTCGCTCCCTACCTACTCACAGCCTGCACTAAAGTTTCAATAGTGAAGTTGCTATGCACAACTACCGATATATTGTGGGCCTTGTTGATCAGGCAACAAGGCAACAACACATTAAAAAATTCGGTTAGCTCGCTAGTGCTTTCCACACAACAATTTCGAAATTACGCTTGAATTTTGTTGAAGCTTAGACAACCGACAACTCTACACGACAATTCGCGACTAATTCTCCAGTACGTTACGAATCTGTTCCAGTCAAATCAATCGAATACGATCTCCGAATTCTAACATAAAAACCAGAAATGTCGACGACCAAGAAGCCCTCCGGCAAGACCCAAAAGTCCGCCATCGATCAAGTCGTTGCGCGCGAATACACCATCCACTTGCACAAGAGAGTATGTGGAAAATACGAAAATGGGAAATTGAAAAGGGCGAAGGACTGATTTTGTTGAATAGTTACATGGTGTTTCATTCAAGAAGCGTGCACCAAAAGCGATCAAGGAGATCAAGGCATTTGCAACAAAGTCAATGGTAGGGGAAAACTCCATTCGGGCGGATTAGCACGGGAAAATCTTGACCAGGAAGTAGTACTGATGTTGGAATTTTTCTCTCATTTAGGGCACAACCGATGTTCGTCTCGATCCTCAATTGAACAAGAAGGTTTGGGAGGCTGGTATCAAGGGTGTCCCATACAGAATGCGCGTACGAATCTCAAGAAAGCGTAACGACGAGGAGGGTGCCAAGGAGAAGTTGTACAGTTACGTTCAGGCCGTCAATGTCCAAAACCCCAAGGGACTTCATACCGTTGTTGTGGAGGATGCATAAATGAGAAATATCTGATATGGGGGGATACATCTGGAGTTGCTGCATTACTGCTTGCTATGGTAGCGGAATGATAAGGTCTAACTTTTGATGACTGAACTGTGCACATGCAGCTGGTGGTATATGCTGAATTGTGACTTTGATCTTGTGATATTCCAAGGTTAGGATGGAGGATTTGCTGGTGGGACTCTTACGCAATTTGCACCGAGAAAAACGAGCATTTCGAAGACAGGTATCACTAGGTTGTACCACTGTCTTCCAAGCCAGTGTTGGAAGCAGCGGATTCTCAAGGGACTGGATCATTGTATGCAATGGCGAGTTGATTAAACGAATCTTAAGCTTCAACCCCATGGAATCTTTCTCAAAAATAGATTACTTCCATCTCAATCGCAATTTCAGAGGCGAGAGTACCCCGCGCTGCACATCATACACATGAACGCTAAATATGAAGGAGTGACATGCATTTTGATCAGGCCTTGCATACTTTCCTAAAAGCTGCCTAGCAAGGAGCAATCGTAACGGTTTAATGGATTATTGTTACTTGAGGCTCCAGTGAACAAATAACCCCAATCTGATAAATACATTGGCTATGGTGAGTGTTTTGACTTTTAGATATAGGAATCGAAGACTTGATTCAGAACATTCTTTTAATGGCTGGGTTTGATTGGGACATTATAGAGAAGACAAATGAGAACTGCCGAGTTGAGAGGCTGTAGATCCAGGCACCAGATACTTTACAAGTCCAACGCAATATCAAAAGTCATAATAACCTCATCAAGAGATATAATATATTTGGAATTCCATTCATTATTTCATGCCTAGTATCAAGGACCACAAGTTCCTAAGTCCAATCCCTTCCCAATAATGCAATGCTGATGCTGATGCTGCAATAACCCAACATATGTTACAAAGCTAGCAAGAAAGCTATCCAGCCCTTTATGCTCTCAATTTCATAACCTATTTAGACGCCGGGTATATCATGATGAACTTCCAGACTCCTTGTATAGTATTGTTCATTCATCATCAACATCAACATGACGACCGTTGACTTTCTTTTGGAACTCCTCTGGATTCTTATCCCACAACTCTGCAGCCTCTCCATTCAATGGAGATGCACTATTAATTTCGGTTAGTGTCTATTCATCCTAAAGACAGCCCCCTATGAAGATTGGAAACATACTTGTTTGGTTCTCCAAGTAAACTCTGCAAACTCAACAAAACAGTTTGGATGTTATAAGCCGCAGTCCATTTGTCCTTCAAGATGTCCAAACAGATTCGACCGGAAAAATCAACATTGGGATGGTAGATTGGTGTCTTGAAGAGAACAGTTGGAGGTGCATATGGATAGTTGGATGGGAAAGCGAACGACAATTTGAATTTCTTGGATGCATATGGAGTATCGTCTGGTCCGTCTATTGTAGCAGTCCAGGATAGGAGGTTGCCGTCGGCAGATGGAAATGCTGAGATACCAGGAGCAGATGAGGTCATGAGCTGCATCAATTCCGTTTGGAGACTAAGAAGTGATGAGGATGTATTAGTTTACGCCAAAATTAAGAAGGAAGGCAATGTGAAGAGAGAAGAAGATGGCCTACCGTTTAGTAGTACTCTGAGCATCAGGGCCTTTACGAGGAGCAAGCTTGGCTGCTTGAGCAGGGGGAACAGCTCCAGGTTCAGAGTTTTGATTATCCTCCATGGCGTAATTCATAATGAATTTTTGAGAATAGTAAGAAGCAAAAGAATTGAATTAAGCAAATGCACCAGATGTTCTAGCCTTGATATGGACAAAGGCTGCTTGTGGTGGCTTTTTGGTGGTTTCGGTGTTTGGGGAATGTAAATGTAGACAAAAAAAAGAGTCTGAAAGCAATTGTTCCCAAGAATAACTTCTTATGTTCTAGAAGTAATGGAAGCACAAAGAAAAGTTTCTCAATTTAACTTTTCAATGAATGTATGTAAAAGATTTGAATGAGAGGAATGAGGAATTATTGAAGATTTATTCAAGAGAGTAGTAGTGAGTAGGTTGGTAGTAGTGGTATATTATATTTGAAAGGATTTGTTTATCTGTTATGGTGATTATTTTATTATTAGGTAGTAGGCTTAGGCCGCCTTAAAAGTGGCTCACCTAGCAACGAAGTGAAGTGAGGCACCACCACTCGTCATTAATTTTCGCGACACATCAAATGTAAAAAGTTATACGCGACTTGTTAGAAGACGCGACCATAACAATTTAATTGATTGGATTTGAATAACTTCAAGTTATCAGTACCAGTTTTACTTGTTACTATCATTGCATTGGATATAAGACAATTTTCATGTTAATCCCTTCAATTACTATTCTATTCTCTAATTATATCTTCCATTGCTTTGGCTATCCTTCTTAATCAAGCAAAAGTTATTGTATTATATTGGAAGTCATTGTTCAAGTTATGTCTATGCAATTGTCGCAACTAGACCCGCTACCCCTCGATTTACCTTTCCGAATCATCTCCAAGACAATCGGTAGAGGCGCTTATGCATCGTAAGTTGCAACAGTCTTTTATATCATGTTAATACAACGGAACTTCTAGCAGTGTTTGCTAACAAATTATATAGAATCAAAAAGGCAATTCCTCCTACCGAAGCTACACCAGTTTTTGCAGTGAAATTTATCCATAAAGCCTATGCCGTCAAAAATGGCCGACTATCTGCGAAACAACTTGCCATGGAAGTGTCGCTTCATTCGCACATTGGTCAACATCCAAACATAATTGAGTGGTTTGCCACGGGTGAAGATGCAGTTTGGAAATGGATCGCGATGGAGTATGCAGAAGGTGGCGACCTATTCGACAAAATCGAGGCGGATGTTGGTGTTAAAGAAGACATTGCTCATTTCTACTTCACGCAATTGATTGGTGCTGTTAGCTATATGCATGCTAAAGGTGTGGGACATCGAGATATTAAGCCCGAGAACATATTGCTATCAAGTAGTGGGGATCTGAAGATTGCGGATTTTGGTCTGGCTACACTTTTCGAATATAATGGGGCAAGGAAACTTAGCAGCACTATGTGCGGTAGTCCCCCGTATATCGCACCAGAGGTCATTGCCTGCTCAAGAAGCACCCAGAACAAATCGAAGGGGACTGGGTATGCTGCAAACATGGTGGATATATGGTCCTGTGGGGTGGTTTTGTTCGTCTTGCTTGTAGGCAATACTCCTTGGGATCAACCTACACAAGATAGTTGGGAATTCGACGAATACATCAAAACCAATGGGCGAAGTTCTGATGAACTATGGCAGAAGCTCCCAGCATCGATACTCTCTTTACTTCGCGGCATGATGAACGTGGATGTTTCCAAACGTTTCAATTTCGATCATATCAAACGCCATCCGTGGTACACGAGAAAGAATCCTCTCCTTACATCCGACGGTAAGGCATCCGATCCTCTCGGACTTGCCACTACAATGCTAGAGAGCTTGCACATTGATTTTGATCAAAAGCCCGGCAGCAGCGCTCTGAGTCAAGACGCCATGCAACTAGACTCTCACAATTTCTCTTTCACCCAGCCCGAAACCCCAATCATGGATATGCAATTCGACTGGGAACGACCGCCTCGCGCTTTGAACGCATCTCAGCCTACTGAAACTACACCTACGGCCATGTCCCGCCATTATAATTACGGATTTACTTCTCCCGTTACCTCTGGTCTCGGCGACGGCACTCTTGCCGACGAACCTTCCATGTCGCAGTTCTCGTTAAACCCAACCGTCCCCCTTCGTCTTACACAGCACGCACAACGCTTCCAAGATATCCTCCCTAATTATTCATTGACACGGTTCTTTTCTCATCTTCCCGCTCCACAACTTCTTTCCCTATTATCCGAAGCTTTGCATGCTATGAACATACGTATTCCGCCAGTAACGCAGTTACAAGATAGTAGCCACGGACATGCAGCGTGGTTTAAGTTGCGAGTGCTGGATACTCGGAGATGTAACATGACTGGAGAGATTATACTGGACGGATACGAGACTGAAGACATAGAGTTGGTGGAGGTTAGATTTGTAAAGGTCAAGGGGGACCCTCTAGAGTGGAGAAGATTCTTCAAACGGGTGGTGGTTGCTTGTAAAGCTGGGGTTTACGTGCCGTGTGCTTAAGGAAGTAATAGGGATCATGGGTATTAAGGACTTGTATATGTGGGCCAGGTAAATGGGATATATATGTGGGAGCTGAGGATTATGGGAAATGCAAAGGTATGGGATAGGATGAGTAACGGTTTTGATATCCAGTGGTCGGAAGGGTTGGTTGGGATTGGGAAAGGGAGCATGGGACGGCTGGGATATTTTGGACGGATATTGACGGCACACACTCGACAGGAATAATAGTACTGGCAGGGTAGGTTTGGAAAGAGAAATGAGCCCATGGTATTACATCTGACAGAAGGATACTATGAAGGATAACAGAGGCTGCGAAGAAAGCTATGCAATTTACTAGACCGTCAAGCAACACTAATGTTTATTTTCGATTCAAATTGCACATTACACATTCCATGTCTCCAAACGCATATGTATGGAATATCTCTCCTCAGATCTTCTATACACTTGCCATATCCCATGCCCTTACGAGCATGAACAATCTCTAGAGAACGTATATTTATGTACAATACAATGCCGATATCCATAATCATATCCTACATCAAATGAAGCATTCGAGACTCCATTCATGCCATACCATACCATGCCGTTTCCCATACCAAATTCCATCCACCATTAATTTTTAATCATATACAAAAATCATTTCATTCCCAAACCCTGGAAACAAAATCCTTGTCGAAACCAACATAACGCCCATCTAATGCACTTATGGATGCCTATCCGGACCATTCGCCACGCTTCCTTACATACATACAATAAAATGTTTAACGACAGACAAGATTGACATACAAGAGGTGAGACCAACGCATAAAACTAATGGAAAAACGAAAGATGAAAAAATAGAAAGAAAAAAGGATTGAAAATCCTAGTGAAATCCCTCAACTCCCTCATACCCAAGAACCGCAATCCGTTTCCTAGAGCCCCATCCCCTTTCCTGTTCTGGTCCAGGCGAATGATTACACCCCTCATGCCCATGCTTCACTCTTGCGTACCTGCTCCTCTCTCCACTTTCATACACTACGGGAGGGCCCTGAAACATTGGCGTCATAATAACTCTCTGTGGTGGTGGTTGTTGTTGTTGTGGGGGACCTTGGAATTGTTCAACCCCTGCTCCACCTCTAATAAATTCCTCATGCTCCCCATACGACGAGCAATCCAAATCCTTCCGGAAATATTCCAAATTAGCCCTCATCGAGCACAGCCTCAACCAACCCTGACCACACGTCCTGCCCACCCACTCATCCAGCACGCCCACCACCTGATGAAAGCCATCCGTATGGCCGCCCATACTCTTCGCGCCAAACCCACATTTCACAAAGAGGTAGCAGTGTACCAGTTCGTGGAGGAGCGCGCTCAACAAGAGACCACGCTCGTAACGTGGGTTTCGAAGGATGGGCTCCGAGAGCACGATGAGGGTTTCGAAGCCGCCGAACGAGGCTTGCCGCAGTGCGGTGGTCCCGATTAACTCGTTGGTGTATCGAAATTGCGTGGGTGAAGACCAGTCCCAGCGGACGCGCTGGTGTAGCGAGGAGTGGAAGAAGAGTTTGTCGATGAGGGTGATGATGCGCGAGATGGTGTGGTCGGTGAGGGTGGCCCAGCGGAGGAGATGTAGCAGGGCTTCTTCGTCCAAGGGCCGCGAAGGTGGATGGCAATGATGGAAATCTTCGACTACGATACGGGCGGCCTCGCCATCACTAATCGTACCGCTGTCAAGTAATGTACCGGTATGAGAAATCTCAATATCGGTATCGGATATGATAGAGTCGCCGGAGAGAGTGCGTTCCATTTCAGGGGCATATATATGTTTTGTAGGCGGCGGAGAATTCGACGATGCAAAGTTTGTTGTCGGTGTGTTCATATTGGGGGATGATAGCATTTTTTGCGAAAAATATTGTGGTGGTGGTGGTTGTAATGGTGGTAGTGGTCGAGAAAGTGGTAGACGATATGAATCACCGGAAATGGAACGGTCTTTCTGGAGTCGCTTTGTCCGAGAGTGACTCCGGCGACTTGACTCAATTGGCAGCCTTCCATAGCCGTAACGCTGTCGAGAGTGCGACCTCTGACTATCTTTGCTTAAGCTTCTCTTAACAGAAGCAGTCGCCATGGAGAAAGGAAGAACGGAAATACAGAAATTGTGAAGCTGGAAGTGGAAAGTAAGACGGATGTATATTCTCGGATCAAAAAAGCTCACACTTTGAGCTGCATGCCACACGGCGTGAGTAGTGAGGCTTACTCGGGTTAATCTTGATTAGCCCCGTCACCGCTTCAGAGATGCAGATAATATGAATATAGAGGAATACATAAAGGGAAAATAATCAAATTGGACCATGAAATTGGGTGTTCATCATCATATTGTTCCAATAACGATAGCATGAGGCTGAGTGGGAACAACTTTTGCAATGTCTGGGAACTTGCTTGACATTGCTGATCAATTGATAAGTGGGAAGGGGAGGGAAGGGGAGAATAGAAAAGCCAACAAATAGCGAGGAAGAAGGAAAGGTATTTGACAAGCCCGCATCCTTAACCTCTCAACGATTCTTACACTTGCGAATAGTTTATGGACTAATTATGCGTAATCCATTAAATTTTTTATGTTTTTTTTTTCAAGAAATTTCAAGGGTCTCTTGCTCAAATATTTAGTTGGGGATTTAGGTTGTAGTGAATCATACACTGTACAGTAACCTCCGAAGTTAAATGTGGGTGCTGTAGTGACAACGGGCGATCCGAAACCTAGCTGTAAAAAGGCAAAACGAAATCCAAGAAGTAACACACCGCTTCGCCTCATGCGTAAGATTTGGAGAAAAAAAACAACAACAGCAACATTATTATCACAAGAACCTTTTTCTGAACGGGGAATGGGGGTGGGGGGCAAAAGAGAGAGAGGAGATGGGGAATTCAACAAAGTACATGTGTACGTACAACCCATTCCATCTTTTCTTCATATAAAAGTTGTACCAGTAAAGAAATTCAAATATATGTCCATTTCTTGCGATATATGGTGCAACAACAAAGATTACATCTAGATACCTAGGTACTTACCTACTAGCTAGGGGGGAAGTGAAGTTTCCTTGACGCTAATGTAACTTTAATCTGATCTAAGGGATCTTTTACTACCTTGTTGCCGTCCATGTACAACTTTCTCTATAACTTTCGTATGTTCGCCTCGTTTGAAGTGATTGGTTAAGAATCATCCCTACTATGTACTAATATTTTTCAACCGAACTTACCCAAACCATACCATGCATCATATCTACTAGCTATATACATATATATATATGCGTGCAATGTCAATATGCATGCAATCCAGTAAAATTTGGTTTTAGTATATTTGCCACCTTGAAATATTAAAAACCCCTAAAAAATTTAGTTTTTAGAGAAATATACCTCACTATAGTAGAAGTGGCAATTTGAATGGAGAAAGGAAATATTATCTTTTAACGCCCTGCAACAGTATATGAGATGTAGACCAGCGTATTCATATTAGCAACACATGCATATATGACGTTGTATACGTATGTATGCGTGTGCGTATACCTGTCGAGCCTGTGTAGTGTGTAGTGTGTAGTAATAAAGTAACTTCGTTTGAAATATTTGTAACCACAACATGTATATTGCTATATGTATCAGTTAAAGAGACAGTACATATTTAAACCATGCATAGTACTCCGTAATACGTATTCGAAGTTGCACTGCCAATAACTTCCCGTATGACGATATGAGGCTACTAGTACCTTGATATAAGAAATTCGGTGGTTCTAAATTTGTTTCAACTTGGCCCCAAGAAGTATGGATGATGTACCGGCAACAACAACTTCCATGCAAGGTAGATGCGTAAACATATAACTCCTTGCTAGAAACATCCTAATCCATAACTAATACCTATTACCACTATACAGACTGTAGCAGTGTAGGGACATGCTTAAGAGTACCCCACTCGGCCTCCAAGCATCGCCCCAAAAGTTAACTATGAGCTTCATTCATCTCACCGTTATTCATACAGATTTGAGCTCCGTCGAACAAGGACCCGTAAATCGTACAGCCTTACTATTCTCCGATCGACATACATACGACAATCTTTCACTTTTCTAGAATTCAAATCTTCGAGAATCCTCTGAACAACATCTCACAAGATGTGGGAGGTACTACAGGGTGCATCCAAAGAAGCCATGCTGTGCAGGAAATCTATCGCCTGACCATATCAAATGGTTGAAAAATGCCAGGGTAGTGCCTATGTACATTATCCTGTTTCGTGTCTGTGCAGCGAGAATGTACGGATGAAAGGTCCCTGACCACTCCTCAGGATGCTCAATATGCGGATGAATTGATTGAGAAAAGATTGTAGGGCAAATTGATCCGCTAAATGTTACACCAAGCCTAGGCCTCTTACATACCTAACCTCATTGGCCTGTAATTCCAAAGCTCTTCTCATCGTTGCTGCGTGCGTACGTTCTCTACTTTCCTTAAGGACCTCCTCTGCACTTTTGGCTTTTCTTTCGAATGCTTCAGCTGTAAAGCCCGGTTTGGACGAGAAGCTCAACAGCCCCAGCTTTTCACCAGTCCATAATACAAGATCATTTTCGTTGATAGTTCGCTCGTTGAGCCCCGAATCCGTCGCCTGTATTTTAATGGCGATATCCCCGGATCCTGAATCCATGTAAGAATCGCCCAGTGTGCCAAATATCCCTCTTGGAGCCTCAATACAACCATGGGCAATGTTCCACCTTCGAGCTTCAGTAAATCCATCTCTTTCGAACCACTTTAAGTTGCCACCTCCATCTGAAACCACGATTCGAGTACCGTGATTGGCTACAGATAGTAGTTTGGAACTGGATGATGTTTGGCGATTTTTCATGGTTGATTCCTGTAACCGCCCGGCCGAAGATGACGATATATTTGTTAACTCTGAATCCGAAGATAGACCGTACATCTCCAGCGAGCCTTTAGTGTTGTACTCACCGCATGCAATCAATGTCTTTCCAGGTCGACTTTTCGCTTGCCATGCTTGTTCAACGGAAAGTTCGCCCCTGCGAGCAAGGTCTTTTTCCATCGATGCAAAAGGGTATGGGAGCACAGCAATCTGAGATAATCGAGCACCAGAGTATATCGTTCCTCGAAGTGTGGGAAAATATCTGCGGTCGTAATTGAGTATGCTAGTAAATCGCCCAGCAACAAATATATCACCACCACTTGATTCGTCGGCCGAGCTTGGTAAATGCACAATGCTCAAAGGACCCGGCTCATACAAATGGGCACATGCAGCAGTTCTCTCCGGGCGGAGTAAGCTTGTATAGATAGGATTATTTGTAGAGCCAAATTCAACATCAAAAGAATCGAGCTGCTCGGCTTTACTTGATGCACCGACATTTCTCATTTGGCGGGCATCATGAAGGTTGAGCGATAAATTGGTTGCAACCGTAAGAGGGGTTGGATGCTTAGCCTCGGATAGAGCTGTGATGGGGAAAGGATATATTTCATGGTTCACGGTTTGAAGAGTCTCGAGATCAAGTTCGATGAGACCTGGAAGGTTGTGAGCGGAAATGTGACTTGAAATGGTAATTAGGTTATGCAGAGAATATGCAAAAACAGGGCACTAGCCAAGACGAGATTGAGGCGAACCACCAGAGCATTTCGGCCAGACAAAGGGCATGTAGGCCTAAGGGCAAATAGATTCTCATAGAGAGCTAGACAATGTGGATTCGAGACGTACCACTTTGCACAGCAACATAAGCTCTCTTTAGAGTACTGTCAATACTGATACATTCTGTAACGCCGGTACTTATCATCTTTGAATGTTTTTCAGATGGAGCTTGAACACCTGCGTCAACTGATAGCATT
Organism: Lanzia echinophila; assembly: GCA_000812885.1. NCBI lineage: Eukaryota > Fungi > Ascomycota > Leotiomycetes > Helotiales > Rutstroemiaceae > Lanzia > Lanzia echinophila. Next base: position 13,993 of record JWJA01000519.1, read on the forward strand.
CCTGACTTGCTTCTTGCAACTATGCTCCCTTTCTGTGCAGCACTGGCGCCGATGTCCCATATACAAATTGATCCATCGTCAAGAGGCCTAGATATTGTAAGCAAAAGAGTTGTATAGGGCTTTCATCTTTCCGGGCCGAGAGGCACTCACGCAACCACAAGAGTTGCACCACTTTCGCCTGCCGGCGTATATAGACCCATCCCTCGGACTTCCAAATGTTCATGACTGGCGCTATCTCGATTCCGAGGCTGTTGAAGCCAGCTTGTCGATATGGGTGCATTCCTAGCAATATATTCATCATACCACCTCACTTTTTCCGTCGGGTAACTAGGATCCCAATTTGCCAGTATTCGTATCCTTTCGTTCGATTTCGCTTTGGGGTCTTGCGACTCATGGCGGGGTTTGTGGAGTCTAGAATCACCGAACCCATTGTTGGTAGCAAGGGCTATTGCTAAATCGCGTATACTGGAGTCTTCGACTGATTCAGTAGATATTAATTCTTGACGTCTTTTAAGTTGATCTAAAAATGAAGAGTGTATAAAGCATTGTTCGCGCCAAATGTTGTCATCTCTAGCAAGCTCTAAGTATCTCTTGCAGATGAATTGTAGCTTGACTATGTCCAAGGGCTGTAGAACTGTTCCAAAGAATGGTTAGTAGCTGGTATTATATATCGCCTTGACCATCCATAAAGATATAATTGTTATAGACTTACATGAAAGTATATGGATAATTATCTCCGAGGGAAGTTCATTCATTTTTGCCATTTTATCAACCAAAATTAAATAATGAAGGAGATTCTTATCTACCTAGGTAGTTATGATGTATTAATACTAGGTAAGAGTTTGGGTTTGGTTAGTATGTATCGGCTCGGCTTCCCAGATGCCCCACCATGATTGTCCGGTATAGATGGTCTACCCACATAAGGCACATACAAAAGTATCTATGACAATTGGTCCAATATCATCACCTTTGTCTTTCAGCTCTTTTCAAGTACTTTGTAAAAAAAAAGTAATAAAAATATATTTCAAGCAAAAATACCTAACTTCCGAAATAATAGTCAATAATATTCGGACAATTCACATAATTTAAAAAGTTAAAAGCTACTAATCTCAATCTCAGAGTACCTCGTCGTCTTCATCCTCTTCTCCCCTCATCTGTCTCTCTTCTTCTGCTTCTCTCCTCTGTCTCTCTTCTTCTACCCTCCACCTCCCTTCTTCTTCCCTCCGTCTCTCTTCTTCTTCCCTCCACTGCCTTACTTCTCTCTCTCTCATCAATTCTCGAAACATCATTCTCCTTTCCTCCTCTTCCATCCTCTGTTCTTCCATCCCCCTTATCCGATTGACCTCCTCTTGCATTCTTTTATCCTCCTCTACCCAAAGGTTTTGTAGTCTCTCCGCCTCTGCCATACTTCTCCTCGTCTCTTCTTCCCTTTCACGTAAAGTCATGTAATAATCCATCTCCCTACTTACATCGCTCTCGGACAACTCCAATTTGTCTAAATCTGCATACCAAATTTCCTTTTTTCCCGAAACTAACTCCAATCCTAATGCCTCTTCTCTTCCTAATCTAATATTCAATCCTAAATCATTATTTAGAAATTTTTCAATCTTACCTGCTGCCCTCATGTACGGCTCACCATGTCCAGTCACGCCACTCTCCTCATAATGTAGAAGTTTTACCTTACACTTCCCACTGCACTTGCAGACATAAATACTAAAAAAGGCGTGAATCATCTCATGCACTAACGTACCTAGATAAGCTTGTAGTCGCTCCACTTTCTCCTTCTTGTTCGTGGGTGCGGGTTGGCGTACAAAGACTTTAATGTCGGCTTTGATGTTATGTTGGGATGTGCTGTTATAATCTCGATTATCTATCGTCGTCCCCAAAATCTGTTGGCGAGCTTGTTCCTCATTTGGTTCGGCGAATTCTAAAGTATATCGCGTGGAGTTTAACGCACCGCCAAACACTATAATATTTAGATAGCCAAAGTAAAGGCACAAAACGTCTTGCATGCCTTTTCCTCGGAGCCATGGGTGTTTGAGAAATCTTGGGAGATTCCATAGTTGATGACGATTCCAGTCGTCCTTGACTTGTTGGAAGGGGTCATGAGATGGGTTTCCGTGTGGTCCATGCAGGAAGTTATTGATATTATCGTTAATAAGGTCGGCAGCTTGTGCGTATGTGCAAGCTAGTGGTTGAAGCGGGAAGAGCGTGCGGTCTCCAGCCCACAGGATACGACGAGCTGCGTATGGATTTAGATGGCATGTGTGCATTATGAAAAGTAGAAAGTTTGAATAACCTTACCGTTTAAAATGTTTATACAGTGAAATGAGCCCTGCCCAATGTCTGTTTATGTTAAATTAGGAGGGAATGTGTACTGACCTTGCGGTATATTATGATGAACGAATGTGAATCTTTTGGGATAACTTCGTTTCAATGACGACCGGCGTCTTGATTAAAGAATGGTTAATGGCAAATAACTGCCAAAATACGATCAGAAATATATATGACTTCGAAAAAAAGTAGTAAATGTAGAGAATCCGCTCGAAAAATGATGAAATGGAAAACATAATAACAAGAATTACAATGGCATTGTCGAGTGATATATCTCAAGAGCAACAAAGACGCTGGGAGATCAAAGAAACACATTGAAGCTTTAGACTTGTCAAAGAGATGTCAAAGAGATGCCAATAATAGCATGACAAAGAGCTCAGTTCTTTGTGCTTCATGTATATTTTATCTCTCAATCTTGATGAATAAGATGCGAAGGATACAGCACCAGTAGTTGCAATAAAGATTTCACCACACTACAACTTTCAATCTCTGATAACTTTTCAAACATTAGCCAGTTCAACTTTAGATTTTATATTTACAATGTTTAAGTAATATATAATCATTAAAGAAGGTTTGTTTAGAATCCATAACAAATTGAATTTGTTATGAATTTCTGAACATTTCAAAGTGGTGAAATTTTTATTCCACCCACTGGTGCAGCAGCGACAACGAACTGAACTTAATGCACGCAATTGACCTTAGGACGAACAAGTTTGATTCCCGCTAACAGTTAAGACTGTCTAGACATGATGACATCTTTTGCCATGAGCCATTTGCATATTTGACGATCCTTTGCTGCATCTTTGCTTGCATGGTGCCACTTGGATAAACATTAGTGTATTGAATACTTTTTATACTAAAAAAGGATTTGGAGGATTTTTTTTGGAGATATTGGAGCTGGCAGAGAGACCAATTAAGGAATATGCGGAACAATCTGAGGATTCTCACGACGAAACTAAAGATTGGAATTAATGAGCACGTTAGATGGAGTAATAATTTGATATAGCATTCAAAGGAGAAGAAAAAGTCTCTACAAATGCCATTCTATAGGCTAGGTTATGAATGATTTTCTTATGTACTGGAAAATTCTCGATCAAAACCCATCATTTTCGGATTTTGTTCTAGATTTTCATTGAATGGTGTACATCTTCTCCATAAAAATTTGGCATATATCAGATTATGCTGCACCAATAGTGCCGCCCTTTGCTTTTAATTCGGAGCATGCGGCAACCTTCATCCCAATCTCCACAAAGTTCATGCCCCGCATAATCTCAAAAACACTAACATTAGCCGCAAAATTCTGTAGAAACCATGACCGTAATTGAACTGAAATCAACGAGTCTACACCATAAGAGAGCATCGGCTTCCAGATATTTACAGTATCTCGAATCGATAAGTTTTCAGTCAACATGATGACTAAAGCCTGTGTGACGATATTGCCGGCTTCAGTGGGAGTCTTCGCATGTACGAACTGGTCTTTCCAAATATTTGAATTAGCATCGGGTTTTGCTTGCGGACCATTTGTTCCTTTTCCCCCTGAGTCAATATTCCGCATGGTCTTGAATAATGGGAGCGCAATCATTGAATCGAGCAAATCCTTTCCTGTTGTGAGTGAAGGGTTCATCAGACCGACAGCAATTTGACTCTCTTCTGGATCAAGCACCAGGGACGGATCACAATAAATCTCGAACAAAGTAAAGAGGTCTTCTTGGGTCAATCGAGCAAAAGCACCAGAATCCAACATCGACTTGGCGATCTCAGGATTCTCTGAGATAGAACCTTCCGAAACCATTGTTCCCAAGTCAATTGATATGGACTTCTGCTTTCGCGACACTCTATACCGCGAGAGCGCATCTTGATATGTGTTTCCTGCAGCATAGTTCGACTGACCAATTTGACCGATGATACCACATATGGAAGAAAGCATGATGAAGAAATCAAGAGAGGGGGGTAGGATAGCGTGTAGGTTATCAGACCCGTGGACCTTTGGTAACAATGCAGACACCCAATTTTCATGAGACATATCTTCGAACAACGAGTCCTATACGCATTTAGCTCAAGAAAAATGGCACGATTTGAATGACGAGAACATACCTTCAATTGCATTGCTGCTTGAACGCATCCTACGATAGGAGGGTAGATATTTCCAAAAGTCTCGATTACTCTCGTCAAAGATGATGCATCCGTAATGTCACAGGACGGAGCAATGACAACTACACCTTGTAACTGAAGCTCTTCCATCAATGCCACTGCTTCGGTATTGATAGGCCCATGCCGAGAGAGAATCAAAAGATATCTCGCACCTTTTGCGACCATCCATCTTGCAATCGTCCGACCAAGCCCTCCAAATCCACCTGCTATGACATAACTTTTGTCGGATGCGAGATAGGTAGGTTTTCGTGCTTGTATAATCTGGCCACAACAATTAGATATCGATAGTAAAGGGGTTTGGGACAATATAATCACAGGAACGATATCAGTCGGTGCCATCTCAACAACAACTTTTCCAATATTCTGGCCTGTCTGCATGCATTGAAACGCCCCCGCGACCTGTGATATGGGATATACTATCACCGGAAACATAATCCTGAGCTGCCCAAATTCTAACATATCAACAATCGTACCAAGAGACTCTTCGACAAGCCCCGGACGTTCAGATATCATATCTGATAGATCAAGAGCCATATATGCGACATTTTTCAAAAAGGGCAGCATTGGAAGACCTTTGTTAGAAATTATGTCGCGTTTTCCCAACTCGATAAACCGACCGTATGGAGCAATACATTTCCACGATGCTTTGAGGCCTTCACCCGATAAAGAGTTGAGGATTATGTCGACGCCAGTTTTCGTCATTTGTTGAATTCTTGTCGAAAAAAGTGTGTCTCTGCTAGAGAAAATATGATCTGCTGGGAGGCCATACTGTTTTATGAGAAAATCCTTCTTGATTTTGCTGCCCACAGTAGCAAATATCTCCCCCGCACCTAGGACTCTCGCTAGCTGTAGTGCGGCCTGTCCAGTCCCACCAGCAGCAGAATGGATCAATACACTTTCACCCGACCTCATGCGAGATAAGACCGATAAGGAATAGTAAGCAGTAACGAAAGCGCCTGGTATTGAAGCAGCATCAGTGAATGCAAGTGCGTTGGGTATCTTCTGCACACATTGTCCATCTAGTCTCGCGAGAGTCTTGTACACTCCGTGGGAGCTGAGTCCAAAAACTCGATCTCCAGATTCAAATTTCGAATCTCGCCCAGCTCGCAGCACAACACCAGCACATTCACGACCAAAAGAATCGGCTTTCATCTTGCCCAGAACCGTAAGGCAATCTCGAAATAGTACCCCACAAGCCATGACTTGTATCTCAACCTCATGGCCTAATAGAGGTAGAAGGTGTTGTCTATCATCAGTAAAATAGAGGGTATCGAGAAGTCCTGGCGTACTAATCTTCAGCTCTAAGGATGGTTTAGAGTCAAATCTTTGGAACTTGGGTGGATCCTGCGACATGTGAGGCGACAGTTCCTTGGTCACTTGGATATTAACACTAGTCCTATTAACGTGCAAGTAGCCGCCCAGGTCTTTGTACTCTGCCTCACAATCACTACCTCTCTGCTTAAAATCGGTACTTTTTATAAGTTCACAAAGCCTGTTTACTTGATTATGTGAAAAGAATCCATCTGTCGCATCAAAATGCACAGTGACAAAAGTGGTCGACGGGTTTTCTTTGCGAAGAACACGGCTCAAGCCATCCACGATTTGAAGGTCTGGAGAAAACTGGGTTTGAGAGTCTCCAGACCCAGTCAGCCAAATGATTCCCTTCGATGATCTTGCCATAGTTTGCAGAAAAGCGAAATCGACCGAAGAGATATCACGAAGAAATGCACCTTCCAATTCAAGTGCTACGAGGAAGATCTTGCCATCGAATTCGCCAGCCATATTGCAATCTTTTGGCGTAATACAATCCTCGACAAGTATGCCATTCAGTTGTAGTTGGGTTTTCATATAAGTAATCAGAGTGCCTTCTTTTCGGGCCTTATCGCCTGAAATGATCGTCAAAGAAAGAGGGGATTGCGACGCTTGTACTTCGTCCGAAACGAGAGTAGAGACCATAATACACATCTCTCGGTATATATCATTCGAATAAACATCGAAATTCAAATCGATGCCAGAAAAGCCACATGCGACAAGCAAACGTTTCCAGGTTGGTTCGGAAACGCAAGGACTCCACTTACGGCCATCATCTTGACCTGTCAAAAGTGATCAACGAAGGCTTCTAATCGAATAAAGGAAAGACTCACCTAACCACCAACCCGGTAGAATACCCATTACAAATCCACTTCTCAAAATATCGGGTCGCACCACCTCGACCAATATCAATTTCCCCCCACTAGCATCGCAGACGATAAGCTACTAGACATGAAGCAACGTGGAAGAGGGAATTACGTACGGTTTAAGTAATGAGCGAACATTCTGCAGCGTACTTTCCAGTGATGCAGTGGCATGAAGGACCTTTAAAGTGTTAGCAAAAATCATCGCTTGCGACTCTGGACATGAACTTACATTGGAAGCAACAATAAGATCAAATGATTGGACGTGGAAACCTTGATCTTCAATATCCCGCTCGATATCAAGTACTTCAAAATCCAGCATTTTGAATGCACCAAATTTAATCCGGGCCTTTTCGAAAAAGGACGGAGAAATATCCGTGAATGTGTATTTCGAGTACCTGCGAGAATGCTGTCCCTCATCACCTAAAACCTTGAGAACTGACTTGGTTGCACCACCTGTGCCTGCACCGATTTCTAAGATGTTCATATTTGGGTTTTTGTGACCTAGTAAATCAAGGTATTGGGCGAGAGCATGAAATCCACTGCTCTCGGCCTGCTCCTCATACATTGCTGAAAGTAAATCATCTTCAAAGAGGAGAGTCAATGGGTCCAATTCACCACTGATGATGGAAGGCAGATTTTTGCCCACTTTAGACCAAAGCTTTCCTTGACTACTGCTGGCTTCAATCGACTGGCGATGACAATCCAGAAATTCGGATTCTGCTGAAAGTAATTTCCAATCTAGTCGATAGTGAGGTGATTGTGAATCGGATAGATTGTAAGATTGGTGTATATGTTTGATCCAGTCAACATATTTGGCTATAGCTGGAGACCCATCAGGAATACATTGGCCGGATTCGATTTGCTCGATAGCCTGACGCATGTCTAGGTAGATTAGGTAGTCGAGAGAGTGGTACTTATCTACGGATTCTTGAATTTTGACCCCATCACAAAAGGTTTGTAGCTGCTCATTCGTCATCATGCTGATATCTGGCTTCCAAACAATATTGTGACACAAACGCGATGAAGTCGGCGGTAGATCAACGACGGCATTTGCAACAGGGGCAAAACTAAACCCAGAAAATCTCGCCAAAAACGTGCTTGCATCATTGGCCGTCACAATTATCTCAGCTTCAGGGTCAGCATGAGAACTAATATGAATTTGAGCAACTGCCTGAACGGTAGAGTCCAGTCCTTTGGAAACATCGCCATTTCTCAGCTCATTGGCAATCCACAAACTCCGCAACTGCTTAGGAACAAGTGTACTCATCTGCTGAGGGAATTGGTGACTTAACGCCACCATAACAAGTTGTATCATTCCATCAACTGTTGCCGGGTGAACGAAGGGGGTGTTTGTATCGGAAGATTCATAAGACAAGTCGATATCAGCCACTGCGGTGTGGGAAGAGCTGCGAATATTCTTGAGTACTCGGAATTTGGCTCCATATTGGTACCCTCTTTCCTGCAGATTGTCATAGAATATGTCAGAGTTGACCTTCCGAGTACAAGATATCGCTGATTCCGAATGGATCCTTTGACATTGAGATATGTTCATCTCGACTACCGTCTCATCCTCAACTTTTGCATGATCGCCTCGATATTCGACTCCGACCTCACCACGACAATGTTCTACCCATTTCCCATCCGCACACGAATAAAGCGTGAACAAATATCTCTGTCTATCTCTCATGTATATGTCGTCTTCTAGGATTGGAGAGAGCGATATCTGAGTCTCAACATGGTCGGTCAATGGAATAATCAAGGGCGCAAGAAATTCAAGGTCGTTGATAAAGAAGCTCTCTATTTTTACGGCATTATTCTTGTCGGCGACTTCAAAGACTGCTTCCAAAGCCATTATAATCATTCCAGCACCTGGAAACAATATGTTGTTTTGAATCTGTTGATGTCAATAATTGCGGCCTGAAGTTTCAAAACGGACAGTACCTTGTGTTCAGCGAGCCAACTAAAACTAGAGGATCCAAGAAAATTATGCCACCTTGGGTTCAGTGGATTCCAATCCGCATGTGGCTTACCAATAAGGTCGTGCTTGGCTCTGTTCCCAAATCGAAAGTTTTTGCTGATTCGGCTTTCTTGCCAATATGTTTCAGAGCTATCAAAAGGGTACTCTGGTAGGCCAAGCACTAGTCTCTTGCTATTGATATCTTCATTGCAGTTACGGTTTATGTACTCCATATTGACCATGTAACCGGCACAATGAAGCTGGCCTGCAACGTTCAGGATGGTTTGAAACGAATCTTGGTTTCGTTGGAGTATGGATGCATATGGAATTGGCCTTTTTGGAGAATATTCCTGAATGATTTCGTTGATTGGACCTCTCAGTGCCGAGTGTGGCCCGATCTCGATGACCCGATCAACGAAGGGAATAGTCCGATGGCTTCTATCTAGCTTGAGATTCTTCCTTTTACTGTCGGAACCGCAGAGATTGGCAAACGCTTGATGAAATTCAACAGGCGATACCAGATTACGAACCCAGTACTCGCTGGAACGAAGCTCCACTGCCGAGATGGGGCCTCCTGTCACCGAAGATATCATGAAGCCGGAAGTGGAATCAGGACCCTCTCCTTTCTCTATATTTCCGATAAGAGAAAGATAAGACGCAGCTATCTCATGCATGTGAGGAGAATGATAAGCAACTCTAACGTTTAGCTTGTGTGACTTAATATTGCTATCAGTCAATATGCTCCTCAGTGTATCAATCTGATCTTCATCGCCTGAGATGGTTAGGTTGTCTATGCTGTTATAGCAAGCGATAGTAAGACCTCGACTGCCGTATCTGCGTGAAACTTCCTCAATGATTGGGACGATCTTATCCTTAGAAAGGGGCACCATGGCCATTGCTCCCGAAACTTTGATGGTTGGCTTCAACAGGAGGGTTGCTTGAGTACCGCGGTAGTAAGCAAGTCTCCACGCGGAAGTTTTTGAGATAGCATTGATGGAATATCTGAATATTGTAAGCAAAATGAAACCGATCAGATATTTGACGCTTACGCAGCAGCTATTTCTCCTGAAGAATGTCCCAGTGAAATGGATGGTGTTATGCCAAAACTCCGCAGCAAGTCTATCAGAGCAATTTGTATGGCAGTAGTAATCATCTGACTGTACTCGGGCAGGTGGATGTTTGAATCAGCATCGCTCTTCGTAAGTTCGCCTAAATCCACAGTTAACGTACGATACTATAATAGGAAGGACGACATACTTATCAACTGCCACGGACAGCCTATTTGCTGTAAGAACGAATCTGCCTGACGAAGACTTTCGTGAAAAGTAGGATATTCTAGCAGTTGAATTCCCATGCGTGGCCACTGGGCGCCTTGGCCAGTCATTATGAATCCAACCACTGGCCGCTTCCCGGTAATTTTTGTGGAAAAAGTCGGGATTTTGAGCGTCAGAGCCATTAGGTCTTTGACTGTATTGGCAATAAGGTATGATCTGCA
>JWJA01000539.1:0-10605 GCA_000812885.1 Lanzia echinophila
ACTATATAATCCACTTCTTTCACTCCCCCAATTCCCATCCCCATCCCTATCCCTATCACACTGGCATTCGCACTGGTACTCATACCCGAGATTTTCCTCGTCAATCCCGCGCGTGAGATAGGGAGTGCGGATTTCCCTACTGCTGAGAGCGTTGTTGCTGATTTTGAATTGTTCGAGTTTGAATTTGTAGATGAGGATAAGGAAGAGGAAGGATTTGTATTTGAGGTTGTGGATGAAGAAGGATTGGAAGAAAAAGCAACGAGATTCGTAGGGGGATGAAGAGATGTTGTAGTGATAGTTAGAGGAGGAGGGAGAACCCGAGTTGGGGATGGCATTTCCTTTGTTTGATTTATAGATAGCTTTTTTATAGTGAGTGAGTGAGTGAATAAATGGCGGGGAAATACAATGCAAATGCAAGGTAATGTGAGGGGTAAGATTTAAATCCGTATTACCTACCTACCTACCCGGATTTTACTGGGTGTTACGCAGGAAGAAAGGTTAACGGGAAGAATGTAATGTGATACAATGCGATGTGATTAGGAGATTTAAAAAAAAAATATGGCTTGGAATGAGGGGTTCCAGAGATGCGGGTTGGTGTGTTTAAGGAATGGATGATGTTGGTATGTAAGCGCTTTGCAGCATCGAGGCTTAGGAGGCTTTTTTTTGTGTTGTTTTTGGAGGAGGGGGGGAAGTGACTTTCTTCATGATCAAAATACTTGTACTCCATGCCTTCTTATATCTTTATTTTTTGGCAATATCATATCGTGGTGAAATACGATAGTGTGATTAGTGAGATAAGATAAAGGGAATTTGCTGGGCAATTTTTTTGTTGTGTTAAATCTGATTATTTTTTACCCTGATGTGTGGACTACTTATTGGTGCATCTCATATGCAACTCAGTTGGATGTCCCCACCACGATTATACATTTCACCGTGTACGCCAACCATTCCCTACAACCTGTGTGCCCAAAGACGCCGATGTGCTGTAACAAAATGACCAATGAGTCTAGTGACGTCTTCTCCCTTTCTTCTTTTGGGGTATCTCGTCGGCACTACCAATGGCTTCCGAGTCAAGTTGATAGTTCCTTCCCTCGGTAGGACTTTTCCTCCGCATTTCACCCCTACCCACGGCCACGAATTCCTCCTCGCTTTCGCTATCTCCGCCGTCGAGCTGTACGGGCATCCTAAATGCGTTCTCTTCTTCGACTATTTCCCCTTTAACGGGCTCTACGGTTAGAATATCCACGTCTTCGTCTTCGAGATCTAATCTCCGTTTGTGGATTTCCTCCTGTGGATGGATATCGAATTCGTCTTCGCGCTCAATGTATTCGACGTTTTCCTCGACTTCCGCGAAGTCCGGCGCTAATGCAGACCATCTTTGTTGAGGGACGATCGACCAGATGTGTATCCTTCCAGACTCCAACCCACATGCTGCAATCAACGGTCTGTGAGGATGCCATTCAACTACTCCATGCTCTTCCTTCGGTCCCTCCAAAATCTTTACCAAACTTCCGTGATTTCGTTCCCAAATATAAATATCATGATTGTTGTATGTTGATGCAGTTACATATTCGCCCGTTGCACTAAATGCAACATGATTCCAGCTTAACCTGTTAACCACATCCTGGAACTTGTGTTCAACTTCGATATCGATCGTATCTGGATCTAAATCCTCCGCAGATAGATTCGGCATCTGTATTGTCCTTATAATTCGATCCTGTGCATTAACCACCACGTCTCTTCCTGAAGTTGTAAGTCGCATATAGATCAGCACACCCTGGCATAATTTCGTAGAGTATATCACAGTCCTTGTATCAACCTCAATGATATTCAACCAGCCTTTGTTCGTTCCCGACAGTATATGATCTCCCGACGCAGTAAATATTGCAACTGTTGTGATTTGTTTCGCATCTTGTGCGGCTGGCTTCGGCCCATCTTCTGCATAATGTGTTCGTTTCTTGATCGTAGATGGAAGCGGATATTTCACAGCTTCGGGGTTTGTCAAATCTACCAATAATGGAGGATCCTCGAATAGAGATGCCAATATCTTAAGACTATTGCTCGATCAGTTTCCACGCCAATAATATTACTTCATTGCATGCGACTCACTGCGTCCAAGGGTGGAACTCTGCCAGGTAAACTGGTGCCTCAAATCTTACACTTCTTACTATACTTCCGTCAATCAGATCCCAAATATTGCAAGTCCAATCCTGACTCGAAGTGAGTAAGAATCTGCCATCGCGCGACCAACTCAATGATTGAACTTGACGAGTATGCCCTTTGAGTTTGCGTGCTATGCCATTGGTCTCGACATCGAAAATGACTACAGTGCCATCGGTGCGCCCAGCCGCAAGAAAATCGCCCTTTCGACTGAAACGTACGCAGGTAGCATGACCACTACGAAGTGTGAGAGTTGTGGATTCAGGATAATCTTGCGCAAGAACGAAAGGGTCTGTTAAGGAGAGATTCATAGTGCCAAGTAATTAAAGGGTGAAGAAGGTAGTTTTGAGAGGAGAGTAAACATAGCCTAGCATAAGTAGCCTCGCTTCGAAAAAGCAAAGTCCACACAAGGCTGAACAAAACTGCCGACCTTTATAGATATAAATTTGAATATTTAGAAAAGCAGATTATTACAAGTACTTTATGAATATTTGTCTACATTATAATATTGATAATCTACATACCTGTTTACCATTAAATAATTTATACTTACATTGGCAATTATTAAATATATTATTCTTATAATCTCCAGGGCTTGTTGACGAAAATGTAAATAACCTCACTGAGAGAAGAAAAAGCTCACCGGGGAAGGGATTTAAGGGCCTATAGCATTCCTTTTTGGCATCATCAAACAGAGATTTAATTCAGGATTACACATTTTAATTGCGCACCATATCACCGGTTCATCATAGATCAAACAAAACTCAACGACATCATACCCAAAGCACAAGAAGAGAGAGAAGAGGAGAGGAATAGAGTGATTGTTCATGAAGATGCTGTTTTCTTTCTTTTCGTTTTGCCTTCCTTCATCGATTATTACAAAGTAGTTTGGTTTTTCGTCCCCTCCCTATCTAATAACCCTTGACAGCAGCCACTTCTCCACTTCCGCTTCTCTCCATGCAGTAATCATTTCCATCTCCATGCTCATTGCTTCTCTAGTCTCCCATCTGCCACTATCCCATCCGTCTACAACCATTTCACTTCCCTATTCTTTCCCATCTCTGCCATTTTTCTTTCAACAACTCACACAAGACTCCTCCAGCCTCCACGCACAGGAGACCATCGTCATGCAAACAAAGCCTTAGTCTCAACTACCCATCAAATAGTGCGATGCGCATCTCCCAAGATCTGAATCACACTAATATAGCATCCCATGGCATACTAAAACTAGAATATCGGCGCTCTTGTTGCTCAACTAATTAATAAAAGAAAATAAAAGCACAACATCAACTAAAAAGAGTAATAAAAACCAAACAATTCCGTCACAACCAGACAAATGCTATTCTCAACTCCCATAACACCCAAGATATAAATCATATCCACAAACGAGAAACGATTCAGGTAACCTTCGATGATAGAGGTGTGCAAATCCACACAAGAGGAGCAAAAATAATCAACAACGAACGGAACAGGATGATGAAATGCAACAAACGCCACATCCATCCGTTGGCTTCCCTCCCCCACACCAAAAAAGTGAAGCCTGCAGGCCCTGCCTACGACCCGATTCTAGAGAAATGAGATCATGCAACCAATCAGTCCAAAAGCCGAAGCGCAAGTGATCTCGAAGAAATCAAATCTTTCTGCAAGCGCAAGCGTGCCAATAATCCAGAATCTGCGCAAAGTTGTAATGCAATGTATTGTAGATTTCATATGAACACCGTGCGCTATACCAAATTTCATTCTCCACGAGCTCTCCCACGCCTTCTGAAAAAGTCCATGACTTTTCTAGCAGCACCACTACTTCCGCCGTGGTCTGCATGTGATGATCCGAATGTATTCTCCTGTTCATAGGCCTCGGTGAACTTTCGGTTGTTTTTCTGTAATACACCTCTTCCATTACCGCGACCGACAGGACGTCGAGAATCTTCGTACGAAGTGTTATTATATTCATTTTGGTAGGGGCCACCACGTTGACTTTGGCTGAGTGAAGACTCAGACTCGGTGGTCATACCCGACTCAGCCGGACGGAAGTTCATAGGAGGTAAGAATTGTTGCGCAGCACCGGACCTGGTGTTTTGAGCTTGTTGAGGTTGAGTAAAACGTTGTTGGTTATGTTGTGCAGGACTATCACGGCTTCGATCATATGATACATCTGGTACTGTATGGTAGTCTGCAGTACTTCCACTCAAGTTCCTGTCGTCCCGGTTGTTCTGGGAAGGTTCTAAATAATTGCCTTGAGTTTCCGGATATTGCTCATAATGACCCTCGGTTGGAGTGGTAGATGAAGGGGTGCCAGGATCCTTACCAATACCAATAGATCTCAAAGAGAACGAGGCAGGGAGAAGAGAGAACCTCTTGGATACCTTGTCTGTCGAGCCGGTTTTAGAGGTAATACTTCCACTTCTCTTCTTGCCAAATCCAAAAGAAATGGAACGTCGAGAATCTATAGATTGTCGTGGATCGTCAGAGGTTGGGATATTGGCGTTTGACATACTGACGGGCGGGTAGGATTTCTTAGACTTTTCCTGAGACTTGTCTGTCCGGCCTCCAAAAAGAGAATTAGTCCTGCTGAAAAGCCCCCCAATAGTGTTGGATCTCTTGTGGACAGTAGATGATTTGCTGCCCTCGGAGGGTACGCTACCAGTCCCCTCCGGGAGTCCAGCAACTTTGGCGAACTTCGGCGCAACTTGCTTGGAAGCTTCATGTGTAGGATAGGGTGATGGTTGTTCTTCTTGTCCGTAATTCTTTGACCCGTGTTGCTGGGGCTGAGACATGCGGCCATGTGCATTGGTACCTGCGACAGTTGGTGCGGCAGGTTGGCTGTACGATCCACGGTTTGGAAATCCCATAGAGGCCGATCTATTCGAAGTCATCGAACCTCCAGTATTAGGTCTTGCAACCGATTGCTGGCCAGATCCTGGAGCAACATAGTTAGCGTCGGAAGTAGATCGGGGGTCTCTAGTAGTGCGGGCTGGTGGAGGCATGCCTTGTTGACGTTGCGAGCTTCCCTGCCCCCTCCCTGTAGATGCATACTGAGCATCTCTAGACATGTGAGGATCATGAGACTGCGATTGCTCAGTCGAAAGGGCTCGCCTCGATGGTCCTCCAGAGACTTCCACTGGGCCTTGGCTAGCGGTACGCGTGCGACTTCTTGAATTACTTGCTGCAGCGGACGAAGAAGGTTCGCCTCTTTGTGTCTGAGATCGAGGGGCAACATATTCAACTTGAACTGTTCTTCTCTTGTTGTCCTTCGATGTCTTCGCTGGAGCCTCTTCCTCCTGATCTACATTGCCATGTTTTCTGCCGAGATCCCCAACAGCAGCAGGCGATTTTTGAGATTTTGGCTCGCGAACTGAAGCACTTCTGGCAAGCAATGGCGTCTCTTGCGGCTCATCGGATGGAACGGTGGTGTTGGCGATATCCCCAGTAGTAGTTGTGCTGCTTGTGATGAAGCCCACAACATGCGAATATTCGCTTAGCCAACTGTGCCGGGCGACTTCGAATAAATCTGCACGTTTGCGTGGATCAGGGACAAGGATCCGGCGGAGAAGGTCTCGAGCATGCGGTGTAACATACTCAGGGAATGTGAGTGGCGTGGAAACGATGTATTTGTAGAGAAGGTTAATGTTGTCGCCCTCGGGATTGGCTGGGTCATCATCGAAGGGTAAATAGCCAGCAAGCATTGCGTACTATATTCATGTTAGCCGGACACAAACCGATAGGTCGGAGGACGAGAACTTACCAGAATTACACCGCAGCTCCATACATCCACCTTGCGACCTGTGTATAACGAATCACTGACAACCAGTTCTGGAGCTGCATAGCAGGGACTGCCGCAGCTTGTCTGCATCAAATCACCACGTCTCACACCGCCAGCTAAAACTTTATCCAATCCCATCCTCTTGACATAGTCACGACTAGACAAATTGTATTCAATCTCATCCCCAAGTTCATCGTCAGGGTTGAAAGTGTTTGCGAAGCCAAAATCGGTGATGATTATGTTGCGATTGCGATCCAACAGAAGATTCTCGAGTTTCAAATCTCGATGAACGATCCCTTTCTTATGCAAGTAACCTACTCCAGACACCAATTGAGCAAACAATCGACGAGCGGCGTTGTCCTTGAGGTATCGATGATTAAGAATATAGTCGAAGAGTTCTCCACCTGAAGCGTACTCTAGAATGATTCCAATTTGCTTCTCCGTCTCTACCATTTCGTGCAGCCTAACGATATTTGGGTGCGAGATCTCACGAAGAATAGCAATCTCACGATAAATCTTAGCAAGTCTCGTGGGGTTTGTCCCTACACTGTCACGTCGAATGAGTTTGATAGCAACCTGGCGGAGACTTTCGTTAGTACTAAAACGCGCTCCATTGAGCATCAACAGAACTTACTTGAACACCGCCTTCTTGTTTCCAACCCATCTTAACCTTACCAAATTCTCCTTCACCAAGTGTATTACCCAAATAGTATTCACCGAATTTGCTATTCTTCTCTCTTTTACCAGAATTGGTATGGTCGTGCCGAGATCTTTGTCGAGGAGCGTCTGGGACAGCTTCAACATTCAAATTTGCCTGTGCGGCATGAGCCTGCGTGGAAGAAGGTACAGCTTCCGCCATGCGTTCCCTTTCTCGGTCCAAGTCAACCTTCGGATCGCTAATCATGACACGGTTTAGAACCTCGCTAGCCTCCCTTGACAATCCACTGCCGTCTGTGCCAGTGGTAGCTGTAGTCTGCGATCTGCTTGCGGAGTTAGATGATTGCCTCGGTTCTCGAGCTCCAGCAGGCCTATGCGGTAAGACTTCGGGCGACTGCTCAGCTCTACGTCTGGATCGCGATGCCGCATTCGCGGCAGACGCGGCGTCATCCTTGGGCTTATCTCGATCGGTCCCATTTGTTTGTCCATTACTCCTATTATTATACTGGCCATCCATAGATTGTGCCCTATTCTTCCCCCGCTCATCATTTGTGTATTCGCCTCGTCTGGAGCTCGAGCTACGTTCTGCTGCTGAGGCTGCAGCCATTGCAGGATTGGTTCGATTCGAAGATGATCTAGCGGAGACAACGGGCGGTACACCTCGTTGATGATCACCTGGGGACATTGTGTTATACGCGGAGTTAGCTGCGGTCGCTGTTGGTGATACGTGATTGGAGGAAGAGGAATTGGATGGACGAGACGTTATAGGCACTGTGTTAGTTCCCGAAGGTGAGTAATATTGAGCTTGATTATTACTTGACGATGCGCCATTGCCGCTCGGCCTTCGAGATGGTTTTCGTGTAGATGATGGGGATGCGTTCGCAGAGGTTTGATTATAATAAGGATCTCGAGATTGTGATGAACCTGATGTGTAAGGTCTACTCGATGATGAAGGTGCTGCAACTGGTGATTGCGATCCTATCGAAGTTGGTTGATGAGGTGCTGCTTGCAATGCGGCTGAAGACATCTCTCCCTAGAAAAAAAAAGTTGGTGCACTGTTGTCAAGCGCAGATTGGATATCTCGCAATCGGACCTGTCTAAAATTACAATGACCGTTGCAAAGATACAAAACCAAGAAATTGCTTTGTGATTGCGAAAATTGACGCCGTTCACCAATTGTATCCACCAGTTAACATTATGGTATGAATTGAAGGTTTACTGGTTTATCGGTGTAGGTGGGTTAAAAGTTCGTCGATACCTATCATTAAACCAATAATAAATCTTATGGCCGATGATAAAATTGAGCTCGCTGCGGGTGGTGAAAAGCGAAATAGTACAGTAGTAGTAGTGCTGAGCGACTATTATTTTTTGATGTCGTAGCTCCAACAAAAAAATAGGCGGTCGATGGGGGAAATGGCGGTACAGTCAGTAACAGCTACTGCTTTTTTTCAAATTTAGCCTTTCTCCTTCTTTGGTTGGCCGATCAATTTGATGAATTGATATTATTCGTAGAGAGTGTTAAGTGGGTGGCTGGGAACAACCAAGGAAAATAGAACAAATCCCACGCGATTGTTAGAGATTGTATTGATTGTTGTTATTCTTGTTGTTGTTGTTGATGTTGATTGAGGGAGATTTTGGGAAATGAGTGTGAATGAGAGAGATTAGAGATTGATGTACCTATTTTCTTCTTATTGTTTGATTTGGTATGGTACGATAGAAAATAAATTTTTCGTCCTATTTTTTTTTTCTCTCTTAATTTCCTTTTTGGGAAATTTCGTATTGTTTCTTCTTCTTCTGCTTGATTGCTGCCTTTGCGTTTCGAAGTTTTTTTACTACAAAAATGAGAGTATGTAAGTTGGATTTGTTGTATATTAGAAAAAAAAAAGTTGGCGGATTGTATTTCCAAGGATTGTAAAAGAAAAGGTTAGGGATTGTATAGATATTGATTAGAGTTTGTGTGATTGTTATTATTATTATTTGATTGATTATTGTTGACCCAAATTTGAAGGTGATAGGGATGGGAGGGATGGTCCTTCGTTTGCTTTAAGCCCTTGAATAACCAACACAAGCTTATTCTCTCCGTTTTGTTTGGGCTATGAGCAAACCACCAAGGGGAAGGGAAGTGAAGGGAATATGGGTACAGTACTAGGAATATTTTCCGAGAGGATATGAAAAGATATGAAACTTGATGAACTTACTTGGGGTTGTACCAATATTTCCCTTTATTTCCCTTGATAATTTAAAAAAAGAAAGATCTGATACTTGGTTTTTGATTTTATACTGTAGGATCCAATATAAAATATGAAATCAAATACCGATATCTCTTAGTACACTGTAACCTTGAAGAAGATGATCAAGATTCCAATTGACTCGTTGCGAATTCGATTTATCCTTTGCCTTTTCCTCTGCTTCTTCTTCTTCGTCTTCTTTTTCTTCCTATTCCAAAAATAATCCCTATTCCAAATTCTATCTCGTTCTTCTTGTTTGTTATGCTCGCTGCTTCTCTTGTAATTTCCTTTTGAAGCTTTAGCGAGGTTCAATGTGGTTAAAGGGGAAAGCGCTGGTCATATATTGAACTGGGCAATGAGCATTTAGGGTAGGGAAATCAGTTGGGGCTTGAACTTATTGTGAAAATGATAAAAAGGATGGCACTTGCACCTTAAGGCAGAATTGTTTTGACCAAAATCATGAGATTTATGTTCGTTCTCTGAAGATCCCAATGTCCAAAGTCGGTAATTAATGGGTGGTGAACGAGATGAGAGCTAAGGATAATGGATGAAGGGAAGGGAAGGTAGGTAGTGTTAGGCAAAGCAGATAATAAAATCTTCTGGACTTGTTCTGCTCGTGATATTGATATCGAAGCTAGGTAGGTATATGGAAGCAAGCAGATTGTGTAAACTCTTCTAGAAGTCGAACTGATTGTACGTACGTACCTTAGTTGAGATATCTTAGCAGCAATAATGAGCTTATTGAGTGTACCGTATGATCGGGGTTTAGTTGCCGGTATTAAACATTGATTCTAAAAACGTGGTAATGATATGCGTTTCGTTCAGTTTGTCGTTCTCCAACAAAGAATTGTCGTGATATCAAAAGGCCTCGAAGTAAGAATTGCTTTAGGTACAATTATCGATGTTGTGCAGAGGAGCACTGGCGATTTCCATAAAAGTAGAGTGCTAAAAGGAGCGAAAAGGTTCAACGACCCAATATTTTGAGGAAGTTCTTTTTCTTCTCTTTCTCTATGGGATTACGAAAGTTTTATCAATTTGATGCATGAAAAAGTACGACTTCAATATTACTACTTCTTTACGATAGATGGTCTACTGTCACTACATTCATGCTACTCGAAAAGGGGAATAGAGCAACAGGCAGTTCCTTGATATCAATCAGATGAAAGGGAAACAACATATACCCTACCTACAACGTGGAGAGAAGGAGTGAGAAGTTCTCCCTCATACTTCATTGGTACGTGGATGACTGCTGGTATTTCATTCATCGCGACTTTTCGCGTTTTCACAACACTTCGGACATTTTCGATAACGTTCTAGTTCGGGCCATAGAAGGGTGACCATGGTACATACACACCTTCGTACAAGATGATGTGGTTAAATCAACAATGAGCGTGGAGGGAAAAGAGTAGATGGCATGGTATGGCATAATCATCGTAAAAAGTTGTTTACTTTGCATTGACGTGGCACTCAAATCGAGAGAAGGATCCTCGGTCAAGTCAAGCGCAAAGTAGTAGAGTACGGGATAGTTCCTAGCTATTGAATTGTCTGAGTATTTTTAAATCTTCAATTGGTCTTTCTTATCCAAGGGTATCCCTCAGTTTTGAGAAATAGCTCTTACTACCGCTATCGATTGATGTCAATATGAACTTATGAAGTTATCCGCCAATGGTCTGCGCCACATCGAATGATCCTCCTCAAAAAGTCAACCAGTGCTATATTCTTATCTTTTCTTGAGATCTTATTTCTGATTAATCTGCATGCACAGTATTTTGTGCCTAGTCAATAGTGGATATTCAATTG
>JWJA01000541.1:0-11927 GCA_000812885.1 Lanzia echinophila
CAGTTTTAAAATTATTACCATAACATGAAGATTCAATACCTATCCACTTCGTGACTCGCGGCTTGTTGCTTCACTTCCAAAGTTAGTTCTCAGAAACGTAAGTCTATTATAATAATCAATTCGTTCTACCTAGATACCGTCTTTGCAAAGCTACTAGGTGCATCGAAGGTATCTACGGAACCGCGCATGAAGTGACCTCCTCTGTAAGATAGAGTATCAGTCCTGGTTACGTCCGGATGATAATGAGCATTGATATGGAATCGATCTTGCGGTGTCTCCGTTGAGGCGCATCTCTTCTCCGAGATCATTTTCCAAAATTCCTTGGCCGAAATAGCATCTCCAGGAAATCGGAACGAGAAGCCAATGATGGCGAGAGGCGGAAGTTTGCTATCCAGGTTGTCTTGCGGAATCGAACACATTTTGGGCGGAAGGGGGTGGGAGGGCAATTACTGGTAATTAGGAAATCGAACTGGGTTCGGTTATAAGTTGTTGGAATCACCTCGGTGATTGCATATGCATAGATTCAAGGTAGTATTATTATTGATTGTTGAGGAAGAGAATTAGCTAAAGTGAGGATATATTAATATTGATGATGAGTATGGTAATCCGCTTATGCGGCTGTAAGGCTGTCCCTATTTATGGCAATATATTCCGATATAAGTGTTTACATCGCTGAGTGTAGGGTGCGCAGAATTGATATATGATATAATAAGAAGGTGGTATGTTGCCCAAAAGCCATACAAAGGTGCCTCTCATCATTCGCAGTCGCAACTGCGTATGAGTACCAAGTTTGACACTATGGCGGAAGCCATCGAAATTTGTGTCACAAGATGGTAGCTTTCATGCGCTACGCGCTAGTGGCCCCGAATGACCAGCTTCAGTACTACTATGTTTGTAAGACTATATATACTCTCCGATACTCAATTGAATCTTTCCGGGATCGTACAAACGCCTAGCTGGTAAGTTCCCGTATGGCACTGTACGATCAACGAAAATTTTCTACAATGCGTGTAGCTAAGCATAGCTACCTTTCAAAACTTCGTTCTCACAAAGAAAGTTTCACGGTGCTGAAATCATGGGTTGCGTCACACTAAAAGGTGACCAAGTATCTATTTGTCCTCTAGTGGACATTATAGATAAATTCATGTGTTTTGTGTCCAGATATCTTGCCACTCCAGCGAATCTCATTTGAATTGTGAAGAAAGTACCATAGCCTTCGTTTAAATAAGATCTTTCTTCCGTAGATCTCTTAAATGCTGGCGATATTGTGTGGAATTTTCTAACAGGCCCGTTATCTCGCAACAGTACAAACTATATTCAGAAGGCTTTCCAAGTCTCTTCACTGGTAGTGAACATACAATTTCGAAATTCTTAATATCACTCCCTACTTCTCTTTTCCATTGCCAAAATTGGACTGTATTTGCCGTCCAATATTCATTTTTGGTCCAATTCTAACTCGCAGCCCATACAAGATGCGGTTTCTTTGGTGATTATTGACTACTCTGACAACGGTACTGGCCATGAGACACTTACAAATTGATATAGCTTTCATGGGAGGCACGTTAATGTTGAAGTAAGTATATGATCTTCTCCTCTATGCGTAAATCGTGCTCCTTTCTGACAAACTGTTCATCAATGCAGATTTTTGAGTCTCAGATAGGTCAGGCTCAGCTATTCCCCATTTTATGTATAATTCTACTTGAACTAAAATACGACAATGTAGCTGCTATCAGATATGAGCTTGGGGATGGGCATACCTATGACTTCGTTGAGGGAACGCACCGCACCGAATTCGGACCTGGTACGATCTGCCCATCTGCAGATCTTCCGAACACCTTCCGAGTATTAGAAGCTAATCAACTCTGGCACAGAACTCAAAGGATTAATGTCTGACGAACACGGAGCATTTGAATATTGCGACCCTACATCAACGCGCGGTATTCTTACTGCACTTAGCGAGTTAGATATATTTCTGGAATCCGAGGGGCCGTTTGACGGCATAATTGCCTTCAGTCATGGGGCCGGATTCGTGAGCAGTTGGATAATTGATCGCGTCCAGCGAAAAGTTCGCATCCCTTTCAAATGCGCCATCTTTCTTTCGGGGGCTGTGCCAATAAATGTCGATGCAGTTCGTGAGGATCGTCTAGAAAGACTGGATGCAAAGACTTTACGGGAGGTGATCACAATTCCAACGTCACATTTGTGGGGAACTCAGGATACGGGGGCTGATTCGGCTAGAGAGTTCAGTGAAATGTGTCAAGCGGTGGGAAGATCTGTATTTGCATATAACGGAGGCCATGAAATCCCCAACTCGGGAGAAGATTTGATTCGAGTTGTGAATACTATCCGCAGATGCATCATCATGGCACAAGATGCACAGATAGTCAATTAATTCAGAAGTCATCAGTCAGTGGATTACGGGGCATAGATTTGTTGAGCTGGTAAAGTTAAAGTGGAGGTATTAATTTGTTCGGCTACCTCATCTGATTCTCTACCACTCATTTTGCGCTCATCGGTGGGATAAAGAGCGCATTGAAAAGCTTGTACCGCACTATTTGAGGTCCAATAAATACGCACTACCAGTTTTAAAATTATTACCATAACATGAAGATTCAATACCTATCCACTTCGTGACTCGCGGCTTGTTGCTTCACTTCCAAAGTTAGTTCTCAGAAACGTAAGTCTATTATAATAATCAATTCGTTCTACCTAGATACCGTCTTTGCAAAGCTACTGCCAACCGTCTAAAAGCCTTGCGTTCGATCCTATGAGTAGGTATATCTTTATAAAGCTGCCCCATATTGGCAAAACGTCGCCGAGTCCCAAGCAGAGCTCTCAGCTTTGTGTCTTGGTGGCATTTATGAGGCATAAATTGTACTTCATACGGAATCAACATTACTTTACACACTAGACCATGATATCTCGCAGCATCCCAGACATATTCTGCATCCAACAGTCCATGTGCATTCTATGTTAATCGATGTATTTAGCCATGCGACCACATTTGTCGGCCACGGCACTTCTCAATCGGGAAGTGTAACTTATCCCGAGTGTATAATTGTGTAGCGTACCAATTCTAGCCGATGCGATCGAGTAAGACGCATTTCGGAACGCATTCACCTGAGGCTCCAGCTCAAATCATGGCGCCATTGTATCACCCCGGTGACCTCGGAGAACTTCTCGTATAACTGAGGGATTTACCTGTCCCAATAACGCACAATGGCTTCATTTCGTGGGTTGGGTATTGAAGTGAATTGTAGGTATTTGTAGATATATATCAATATGTACAGAGTACACCCTTACTATACTGCGCCCACATAAATCCGTGTGGACTGGTTTTGCCCCGTAGGTGCTTGGGCCATCGCCTTGTTGTCGACGATACTTATTGATCAACTTAATACGTAAAGTGAACCACGCTTGTCACTGGGGGCCTTAGTATTTTAAGATTGATTATTCATATGCCTAATACTATGGCAAGGTACTGGCACTGACAACAACTAGTTACATGAAGGAACGTTCACCTCAACGCAGACCGAGTTTATAAGCGGAATTCTGGCATAGAAGTAGCCATGCCATCGTGTAGTGTTCCGAGCCCATTATTTGCAATCTTTCCAGACACTTAAAATGTGAGCTTGATACAAATTTACCTGAGCAATATAAAAAGGTATAACACCGCTAATTTGTAAACCTAAAGTAGCTCATGCGTTCATGAGCCCGAATTTCCATCAGTTACGTAGTGACCAGTGTATCTTCGGCACTCAGCCAAAGCGGGCATTTTCTCCATAAAACCAACATAATCAAGAATTGTGCTGCTGTGAAACCCAGCATGAGTCTCGATTGTAGGTTGTACCCATCAGCCCAGACCGATCGAATAAGTGATTGGGTATCCGCTGGATAGAGGGCGAGGGTGTTGATATCTCTAAGTAATAGACCTCGCTGGGTCCCTGAAAGAATCGACGTCAAATTGGATCGCACATAATTTAGCCATACATTGTTCACGACCGCGAAACCGACAGTACCACCAAGTATACGAGCATACATGCAGACTACCACTGCCATGGCTAAATATCTTGTTCAGCAATATGTATCAAACAGGCTTATGGTAACGATGCACTTACGCCGATCTTCTTCTTCACACACAATTGGTGTTAGGACATAGTAAGCACCTGAAGATATTCCAACGCCAAGGCCAGCTATGACACTGTAGCCGTATTGTCCTAGCCAGTCTTTCTTTGTTATTAGTACAGTCGACATGAGAGCGAAGCCAACAGTCTGCAGCATCGTCCCAAGTAGTAATGTGTAGACCAAGGGCATACGCCTTTTGCCGATTAGAACTGAGCCAATTACCCTTCCCACCGGTATGGGCACCATATATGCCAAGAGCTTCACTCCAGCTCCGATCGGCGAGCTTTCGTTAACAAGTTCATAGCGCTGAGGCAGTTCAAATGCGCCAATCGCCATTGGAGTTCCACAGATAAACCATCCACTATTGAATATCCCATTAGCATTGTTAAAAATCTAGCCTGACTAGCCTTTGGGTGACTACGGGGTTAAGAAACGAGCTCTCACAAGACAGCCACACACAAAATTGGATTTCGAGCTAAGCGGCGAGGGAACGTAACTTCGACACCAGATGTTACATGGCCAGCGCACCATTGCCATAGGACAAAGACTGTCCATGAAGAACATAAGGCGATAACCATCGGGATTATTGTTGCTACGTTCCACCTGAATTGAAAATCACCTTCCTTGAATGCGACCGCCAGAAGTGTAGAGACACCTAGGATTAGGAAAGCTCTGAGAATATCCGATTTCCGAGTAAAAGCCAAGTTGGTAGACCAAGTACTCAAAGTGCTCTGTGGTGATGGATCACAGTGATTCGGGAACCGAGCGGGAAGAACAATGGCAATCAGGGTAAGGCCCACCACACCGGCTGGTAAACTACCTCGAATTAGTACAGCGTAGGGGAATGAAAGGATGCAGATATTCACTTGAGGTAGAATATCCAACGCCAGTGGCCTGTTTGACTGATAGCGCCGCCGATGAGAGGGCTTGTAACTACGGCTAGAGCCATTGTAGACGATACTGTGAAATTTAGCACGCTATATACTTGAACTAGAGCTTTCACGCGCTCAGTGGGATGGGATCTTAAAGAATTTTTACACACCGTATTTGCTTCCAACAGACACAACGGTACTGATACGGGTATATTGTTCTGGTGGAACGATCTGAAAGAATGCGATTATGGAAAGAGAATAGACCCCTGCTCCCCCTAAACCTTGCAAGGCGCGTAAAACGATTCTGATTCGGAGGCTCAGTAGACACTCCGATACTCGCGACTACACAATACTTCTCACGAAGACTTACAGTTCATTGATAGACTGAGATGCTCCGCATCCTGCTGAAAATGCTATGAACAGAACCCCCGAGACTAACAAGGCCGGCTTTAACCCAATCAAGATACCATATTTTGACCAAATAGCGTAAAATCCTAAGAAAGTATGTTAGCCAAGCAGTTCTTCTCAGTGCAAGGAAAAGAATAGAACCTGTAAAAGTCGAAAGGTATGCAGTAATTATCCAACTACTTTTGTCGAACCCCTGAAGGTCGCGTGAAATTGTAACCAAAGATGTGTTGACAATAAGAATCTGGGCTGTTGGAAGAAAGAGGACCACACCCAAACTTAGTCGATAAATAATGTAAGCATGGTAATACTAGAAAAACAGCATCATTGACTGACTACCTATTCGGGCAGTAATGCTAGTGTGAATTGTAAACATAATTGGAATAACGTACCCTACAGCAGCTAAAACTAAATGCAAACCAGTCAAATATCTTTTGGGGTTCGTTGCCGGACTTCTTGGCTTATCAATACTATTGGAGTGGTTGTCGGTTGGCATTTTGGTTTCGTTGGTTGGACGAAGGATAGTAACTCGGACCTATAATTCGAAGGAATAATATAATGAAGTTTTGTCTCGGTTCTTTTCAAATTAACTTGCAATTTTATATACTTTCTCAAGTAGAAAGTATGTATCAACAATCGACCATTCAGACATTGAAGACACAAAATATACCGTATTCGTTCTTTCATCTATGAAATGTCTGCTCAGTACTAGCTCTTTCCTAGTGTAACGTTCACTTGTTCTTGTTATCCTAGAACTCACGGCTTCCCACATAATCTCGTGTTCATCTGATTGCTCTGCGCAAAGTATTAGATGTTTTCGCTTCACGAAACACAATACCGTAGACCAATAAGGTCAGCGCGTAGATACCGAAACTTTTCAGCCAATATGCTGTGTAGCACCAAGCTGTCCGGGTACTGTACATCGATGAATGAGAACTAGTACATGATTATGGTTACGTAGTGGCGCAGAACCATCATACTCGATATGAATACAACGCAAGGCTCGGTAAGTCGCTGCATGTGAACTTGAATTATATTCCGAGATCCCGAATTGGCCGAACGAAACTTGTTCCTATCTTTGCCTCGCGGTGTAACAAAATTGTGTGCTATGCGTTGTTTTAGATGGCCCTGGGCGACAGAGAGTTGTGAGTTATTAATGAGAAGTTAGGTAGTTAGGTTCAGAGGCACGCTCTTTTATTGGAAAGTTCGAAGCGTAAAATCTAAAGGTTTTTATTCAACATACCCCCTTACATCATCATTTGGCAGCCATGGCTTCTAATACTGATATTACACCTTTAGATCCCCTTCTTCCTTTCATGTGCCAGCGATCAAGCACTGCTCATCTTTCAGGCTGGGTTTCCTGCATGTTTCATTACATTTATGATATGCATGCAGATGGCACGGGATCGGACAAACCCTTGAAGAAGAAGCCTCCATGCCACACAACTATTCTTGGCTCTGTCACATCCATGTTCTCCTACACACCAATCTTCAACGCTGTAATGATGGTTGGCCCGTCCCGGAATTGGATCAGCTGGCCCATTCTGCCGTTTTCACACTGCTCATAGCGGCATGATGGGTGAGAATCCAGATTCTTGATCTGTCGATTTCATGCACCATCGCACAATGACATAAACATGATCATCCTTCAAGAAGCCCGACGAGTTTACATACAGGTTTCTCCCGATTGTTCGCAACAGGAATCATGCCGTTGATGCACAAGCCAAGAGATTCAAGGTTGACATTTAGGAAATACTGGGAGTGGTTATGTTGCATATACGCATCGGTGTTGATTATTGGTCTGAGAGGAGTAAGAGGTTCCATTAGGGCCTAAGGTTTAGGCTGGAGAAGCCTTAATTATGTACATTTCAGAGGAGCAGAATGAGGCTCAAACACGACATATTCAACGCCAAGAATTCTATTGTAAAAGTGTTATTGGAGTACAGCTAAGTGTATGTGCGTGGAAATGTTATGGGCAAAGGTTCGTCGTTGCTCTCGTACGTTAGTAATGATATGTCCCCAGGCTGAAGACCAGCGACAGAGGGGTTGCATCGGAAGTAATCATTATCTCCGCTTGCTAGTGGTACAAATCTCACATTGACGGGTCGGATAGTTATCTGCAAGAATTGTGACGTGCTACAAAACCCAATTTTCTCCCGTGTGCTCGAAAGTCAAAAGTAATTTATTCGGACGTCAGTACGATTAAGTTTACAGGTCAACTACTGCATCATCAGCATCAGATGCCGTGCGTATGTAGAGCACACAGAAAACAACTCTACGCGTTTGAATTAGGCTCAAATGGGTCCGTTGAACAAAACAGTATCAAAAACACTGAGCAATTGTGATACATATCCAGCAAGCCCCATAAATGCTAGGGAACGCTACCCAAGAAAATGTGCATGTTGGAATACCTTGTATAAAAGCCTGGTGCGATTGTTTCACCCTGTCCTACGGATCTTTTGTGGCTCCAGGGTGTCTATGCTTGTATGCAATAATAGCTAGCTGTCAATCAAAACGTAATTCCAATGCTAAATCTAAAATATCCCATCTAAAACCTAAATGCTCAGCAACGTGCCCCCCTGATTACAAACCCTCAACTTTATCTGCGTTCCGCGCATTCCTAACTTTACCCTCACTCCAATTTAACCACCATTCCACTGCAAACACATGGATAACCGTCGCAAGCCACCCCGCCGTCCCAAATGCCATATTTGCAACCGCGACGAGACGTTCTGGTGGATAGCGACCTAATTGAACAGCAACATAAATATCATCCATTGGAACTCCGATTTGGGGATCGTTCATGCCGATGAAAATTTCTTTACATTGAGGGTAGTTTTTATGGAGTAATGAGAGGGGATGTGAATGCGTGGTATATAGTTTGTGA
Organism: Lanzia echinophila; assembly: GCA_000812885.1. Taxonomy (NCBI): domain Eukaryota; kingdom Fungi; phylum Ascomycota; class Leotiomycetes; order Helotiales; family Rutstroemiaceae; genus Lanzia; species Lanzia echinophila. Next base: position 8,290 of record JWJA01000541.1, read on the forward strand.
AGAGCCGAGCATGTGGTTGTGGAGTAAAAGATGGTGTTGGTGGGAAGATATAACATGTAGATGTAGAAGAATGCCATAAAGACGCGCATGGTTAGGATCTGGATTGCTGTTAGTTATCTCTGTTAAGACTTCTGAGACCTAAGACTTTTATAGTCGTCAATGCCAATTGATTTCGATGAAACATGGGGAAAGGGCGAAAATAAAACAGTAACTGACAGATCCAGCCCATCCCCAAGTCCTTATAGCCCAAGCCCGGTGCTCAGCAACCTTGCCTTGACGGATAGCAATCCATGATCTAAATAAGGCATAAAATTCCATGGAACCGAGTGTATAAACCCAGATCCGGGTTTCTAGGGTTCCACCAAAAGTGTTATGAGCGATTCCCAGAGCAGCTTTCAGCGACGTTAGCCGAATCCAGGGAAAGAACAGGGGGGAACGCACTTGTGTTTCCGATATGTAGCAGTAGAAACAAAAGTCGTCCACTCCATCTATGGAGATTCATATATTTTCTTCTCACCGCGGGGAGAAATTGGAGGGGGAGGAGAGTACCGGCAGCTTAGTTAAGTGATTAGCGCTATTCTCTTCCGGGTCACTGCTGAGTTTCTTGTTGAAAGACGTTATAACACAATGATATCAACCTCCCGCAGGCTCTCATTCCATACTCACCCACTCTCTCAAAACCATCAATTAGGAGAAATACTCACGTAAAACACTCCACAAATGTATATCTTTCAGCAACCTCATCAACCCCTCTCTAAACGCCACAAATTCACTCGGAAAATGAGGGCGTAATCTTCCTCCGAGAACATTGGACGATTGAGAGAATGAGAAGAGCGAGAATGTAAGTGTGAAGACGAGGAAATATGTGAGAGATCTAAGGTGTGTAAACCCCGATAGACGAAGAAGAGACATTTCTGCGTGCTTGATGGTCGTGTTAATGGCTTGCGGGAGTAGGAGTAAGAGGTAGATGAGGATACAGTTTAGTACGGCAACGTGCCTACAGTGCCGAGTATGACAAGAGAGTTCTCCCAATAGTGAATATCTACACTTTGATTATCCCTGCAAGGAACAGCTTTATTGTCAGCCCAGGAGAAACTGTGAGGTTAAGTTGCCTTTAGCCAAACAAATGTTATGATCCCACCAGGAATAAAATTGAATATAAGATGCTGTTTCACTCCGGTTGAAAGTTGATAGATGCCTTGGAAAACTATAAAGCTCGGACTTTCACGACTAGCCAAATTAGTTGCGTGGTGATCAGTATGCGGTCCAAGTTTTTGAATGAGTTGACCTATCATGCACAGCTGATTATACCCCCCTACCCACCACGATAGAGGTTATTTAGTGGGTAAGTTCAAGGGTCATAGCAGTGCAAATTGTAGCAGCTTTCAAGCTCTCATCAACTCTATAAATCAGGCTGTTAAGTTCGCGAGCCAAACGAAAGGGGTTGGCCATATAGAGTATATGACTTTATTGATTTCCGGATTCCCTCCGCCAAATGATCTTTACTCAAGGGGGAGAGTATGTCCATCCGATAAATCACCGCATAACAATGATAAGTCCTGGCAGGAGCAATACAAAATAGACTACAGATAGTACAGGGCGATAATTCACTACAGGAGCATAACCACAAATATATGGCAAATCTCCGATGCCTGGGCGGAAACGCGGATACTCCTCACGCTTGCTCGAGAATGCGGTAACAGTGAATTCAAGCTGGAGGTAGAATTTTCTGTGGCTACCCCGCACCCCGCTCTCAACTGTTTTCACATATTCACCTCACCATCAATATCCCCAACCTATCACTTCTATTTCCCAAGTTCCAACTTCTTTGCTCAAACAGCATAAAAGGAACTCCAATCCATCTCTAAGAATCACATCAGGATATTTCAAAATCCAAGACAGCCACAGAACTTGGCGCTGTGCGGGAGTTTTGGGATTTCTATGCTTCGGAATTGGTGTTCTGAAAAGTTTTTGGAGATTGGTGGGTTGGTTTCAGGGGAATGTTGAATTCAGTAGCAATAATAATACCCCCTTAATCGTTAACCGACAACATTAAAGCAGCCAAATAATCAGACAATAACTATACATAATATCAGACGAAAGAGAAGTGAACACAACCAAAGTAGCCCGTATACAAACACATACACATCAGTGAGAGATTGCATTCTACAATTCGAGGTGCAAGCGTGTGACAGGGCAGATGGCGGAACTGCTAGCTGCAACCTGATATGCTTTCAAGGATTTGTTCAGTGGCTTCTGTTTTTGAAAAAAAAATGGCTACGGGGGATTAATATAGGCACAGTTTCAGAAGGGACGGTGGAAAGAGAGATGGGTGTCTGGGTGTTCAATGTGGATGAAGAGAGAACAAGTGATCGGATGAGCCGAGTTTCACGGAATATGTAGAAGATAGTGATTCGCTGACTTAATCGCTAGGTCATCCTCCACCTTAGTATATATCAAGTGAATTCTCCCATCTTCACATTCACCACTAACCACTTCTCATACTCCCATCCCATCCCATCTTACAACAATCAAACTACCCCTTCCCCTCCATCCATTACCCCACTCATACCCAGCCCCTTGCCCACAAGCAAACAATATATAAACTTCTCGCACTCTTAAAGCTTAGATTTTAATCATTGCATAAGCTTGAAAGCAATATACCAACGGGTGATAGGGGTTGCGAGTCTTCGCTACTATAAGTATTGTAACTCCTTTTCGGGGTTATCTGTATTTGGTAACTATTATGGATTTCGATTTCAATTTTAGGTGTGGCAAGCATCGGATAGGATGGGATGGAACATTGTTGGCGAATGACAGTGATTGATTGTGAGTATATGGACAACAAATCAACAAATATAACGCTGTCATAATACTAACATAGCAAAACCGCATACTCTCCCCTTCCCTCCACCCACCTTCCTCTCCAATATCTATCATCTCACCTCCGCGTGTCCTGAACAACGAAAGAAGTCATCCAAGCAACTCCAACTTCAGCAACAGATACCAAAGCAGAACATGCCAAAGCCAAAGGTAAAGGGTTCGTATAACTTGGATCTGCATTCAATCGCTGAAGATTCTGATTGCTGTTTTGGGAGAGTTCATATATGCAGAGAGAAGGGAGGGGGATGGGAGTTAGTGGGGAACTAATGTAACTTGGAAGGGGGAGATGGGGTAAGAGGTAGATGTTGAGAATGTGGATGCGGATGCGGTAAAGCTCCTGCTAGTAATAAGTGAATGATTATATACGAGCATACCTACCTAGTAGCTAGCAAATGTTGCACACTAGTACACTATCGCAATAGGATACAACTCAAAAGTCGATAACCTCAATCCACTTTACTTTCCACGTTAAATTCACCACCTCATACAATATACACTCACTCCACCTCACTTCACCCCACCCCACAGTCATCACCCACGTCTCCTCCTTCCTCTCCGAGGTCCCTCCTCCACCCGCCCATCGAACTCTCAGCATATAAATACCCCTCATCCCCAAACCTAAATGAGCAATTGCACAGTATAGAGTGAGACATTGGCTTGCTTCACGGTTGTGTCAAGCGCTTATCCCCAAATGGGTCTCCATCTATTTCCTGTATCTGAACTAGGTCACAGGACTCCAATTTAACCACCATTCC
>JWJA01000548.1:0-17512 GCA_000812885.1 Lanzia echinophila
TTGGTGTTTGTTGGTTGTTGAGGATTTCATCGCAGAATGAATAACATATCGGCGTATCGAACAATCAAATACATTAATAGTATATTTCGAAAGGAAACAAGGCAATCTTAGATCCCCATAATTGCAGGATATACTTCAGAAAAGCGGGATTAATATACTCAAGATGTGATGTCGGCAGACTGTGGGCAGAAATATCGGAGCAAAAGCAGGATTCATTTTATTGCTCTTGGTAGATTGCCTGGAGATTGTGTGTATTCTGAAGAGAAATCCTCCTAGAAAGGAGCACAATACAGGTATTGCAAAGACGCTCTGATAGGCGTAGCCAATTTTCGAGAGAATCTTTGCTGTTCCTAATCGTCTAGAAGAGCGCATGTTTTGATGTTTGATGGGCCAAGAGTAGCAACCAGGAGCTCATCTCATAGCCATCATAATACGTACAATCCTATTCCTACTAGAGTTAAATAGAATCATATGGGCTAATTTTGACTAAAATGCATGTGCTGACCTTCTAATTGTTAAAATCTATGTCAAAATACATACTGGAAACCAGCGTCTCCAATACCTAGACGATAGAAACTAGGTACTGTACTGTAGTATAGTGAAAATCTCTGTCGAAGGATGCCAAAACGAATTCTCGCCACCCTGTTGGTATCGATAAGATAAAGTTACTTCTCGACACTGGCAAGGATCAGATAGATCCCATGCTTTGGACATATAGTGCGGGGTTAGATATCCAATTCTGACTCCAATAGGTCGAAGAAGCGATAATTACAGAATTGATAAGATCTATTTTGGGAGAGGCTAGGGGCACGTTTCGAGATTCGTGGAGCAAGGCATACAAGGTCGAGAAAGAGGACTACCACATGGTTGTGCGGAATCCAAGTTGACTCTGTTGAAAAATGATTGAAGGGGCTTTAGCTCTTCCACAATTTTGCCTGCGTTATCAAGGCGAAGATCTTATGTAAAATAATATTTTCTATGTCAGATAGTGTAGAAAGTATTGCTATCTATAATTCTTAGGTAGTGAGTGCTAGGTGGTAGCGGCAATAAGCAACAGTTCTAGGTGAAGAATGTACATTACAGTAAGCCATAGAGACTACAAGTAAAATTAGTCCGTTGCCACCAACAGCTAAACTAAATTCAACCTTCACCACAACCACTTTGCTTCCCTTGGTAAGCATCAACTAGGTACCGTACAACTCAACTTAACTGATTTGCGTACACACACACATAAACGGTATGGACACAGCGGGTTGAACGCCTAAATCATTGAAGAGGATTTCAGTTAACGCCGCATAAAGGATATCTTTACTATCTTCCTACCTATTAATAAGTACCACCAGTACCTACCTACTCATTCACAAACGGATATCTTGCATAAGCCACTCGCCTTCAAGGCTCAAGCATATACAGTACTGGTATCGCCAATCTACTTAGAGTTCACCTTGTATAGCCTCGTCTGATCCTCAGAAGTGGGCTAATGTGACCTAGATCAAGTAATTCAACATAGTGGGTTGATAATTGTACTATCTGGAACTATTGGATCTGTCATGCACGCAGTATGTTTCGTTTCCACCAGGACAAAATCATACTCCATACATGATATACAGTAGTCAACCATAATGTTGATCATGGACCTCGGAGGAAGTCGTTTTTGATCTTCAACAATCATGTTACCAATGTTGCACACACCGCTACCGCATATCATCTACTTAGCTATCCAATCAGAAATATCGTGAATGGAATGTATAAGGCCTTCTTTCAACTGTTCAGGATTTTAAATTACTAGTTGTTCTACTACTGTAAGTAATCTAGATTGTACCGACCCGGATGCCGTAACTATCTCCCCTGGTAGATAGATTTAGCGGTGAAGTGGTACGGATTTCCCAAAGGGGATATTTTAGAAAGGGCAAAGAATAATGGGCTCATGAAATGGATCAGTCGGCAACTTATTCATAAAACCAGAAAAACCCGGCGCCAAAACTTACAATTTTCATATGCTGCTTTACTGTACATGCTGCTTTCTTGCAGCAATTGATTTGAGACGAAGTAAATAGACCAAAACAGCATGTGCGACAATTACATACAATGCCGAGGTCGGGAGTCATTTCCAAACTTGGCGTTGTCAGCTGGAATATGGAAATGGTCTTTTGGAATTCACATGCAAATTTTGTACATATTTGTACAACACAACCCCTATCATAGATTTCAATATGCTGTATCAAAATTCAAGATCATTATTCCAAAAGTTCTTCTATCGTCGTACATATATTGTCATAGAACTCATACCTACCCACTTACTTACCTAACTACCTTCCAAACGGGCGAAGATATCGAATATTTGCAGAATCATTTCGGTGGGGGAACCCAACAGCCTATTCTATTATCTATAGGCGACATCGGACCACCCACTAAACATCAGAAACTACTGCAAACCAAACCGTTTTTGTGGTATGCAGGTAGATGCATTGCATCTTTTACAGTAGCTACTGTAGCGGTCTAGGGTTATCGGCAGCTGTATACCCACTCTTCGGGCATAAGTTTATGTACGGTACCAGCCATTCGCCAGGGCTTGATGAAGAGCCAGAAATAATGGATCTGAGAAAGAGACATTGATCAGAAACATTTTCGGTCACAAGTTTTCTAGGGGGCTTGATCTAAAGTGATTTGCATACGGTGTATACCTGGACCAGCTTGAATACGATTTACAAACACAAAAGGGATGCCCATCTGAACTTGGTGGATCGACATTTGAAGTTTTGAAAAACGATTCGACTCTGTTACATAAACCTCATACATAACGGTATAACCAACCTTCAATTCACTTGCAATCGCCCTACCGTCAGAAGTTTAAATCCTTACCAAGGGGTAAAGGTAGAACACTCGGCAACGCTAAGATAGATAGTGGGGAGGTCAACTGATAAATCGAAGTGGGAAAAATATTTTTTTATTGATTGCCAATGAAAACCGCCAATTTCACATAGAGTGAACGGTAATTAAGCATTGGTTCTGGCTCAAGCTTCCCAAAGCTCCACCTTGACAATACCGGTATTCTTGCTGGGCCTGACTGGCCTGACAAGCTTTTTCTTTGATCTTGAAATTCACCCAAGGCTGGAATCCACAGTGAAGGACGATTATCATTGGATGAGATCTGCAACATCGGTCTGCATCGTTCTTTGGGTATTCTTTGGATATACTTCAGGGAATTACCCGTGGGCCGGTGTCTCTTCCAAGTTCCCATTGCATATATGCATCTGATGCATTCGTCTGTCTCATGGTACCCACCGCACAAAATTGATATAATTATTTTCCTAAGTTCCACCCCCCGACTATCCATTCCTTGGTCAAATACTTCCAGAAGACGGATTAGATTAGGGGGTTCGAAGTATTTTAGAAGATTGTGGAACGAGAAGAACAGATCAGCGGTGGAAATATTGAAACCAAACTCTCCTACTACTTATTAGAAAGTAGGAGAACTCCGGAACAGGTCGAACAGCAAAATAAAGTCGCCAGGTCACCATACATTATTTGCCTGTATCAGGATTCTTGCTGAAAGTTCTCGAAAAACACTCTTGAAGGAAATATCAGACATGTCTTCTAAAGATTCTAGAAGACTCAGTCCTTTGACGACCAATTGGCATAACAGAAGTCGAACAAGTATAAATTCATACCACTCTGCGCGAGCTCATCAACACCCTACACCAATCGAGCTCGAAACCCAACTCCCTCGAAGCGACTCGCCACTCTCCCACCACCACAGCAATACACTACCCGAAGATCCCCGCACTTTTAAAATGGACCGTAAAGATTCCGGCTACGCAGAATGCCATACCCCAACACACATGCGAGCGAGCTCGCGGCGGCCATCCTCAGCCACGATAAATCACCGCTGCAGCGGCAGTATGAACTCATCACGCAAATCCTCAACACACACCACATCCAAGCGGGCGCCCAAGTCCTCGCGCGCATCCACGTCTTCCAATCGCTGCAACGCCTCATATCGTCAACAACGGCCCCAAACACAGCCTCAGCCCCACTACCAATATTTCCACTTCCCGTCTCTGGCCGACGATCTCCCCAGCGAACCAGCACACCCTCCACCCGCGCCTTCGCCACCGCCCGCCACAGTGCACTATTGGACATCTGACTCGACGCGGCGACTGGAATATGCGGCGATTGATGCGGCCAGCAAGGGGATCCGGGGCTTCATAACCCGCTGTATACCGGATTGTTTCCTTCCGGTGGAGAGACGACGACGCAGGTTTTGCAAAGAGGATATGGATGATGGGGATGATACGGATGCGGGGAGCGTGAGAAGATACCGATTGGTTATGGCGGATGAAATGGAGAATGAGGAGAAAGGTGAACAGACGCAGGGGGAACCTATGAAAGGGCATAGACGACGGTGGAGTTCTATGAGATGAAATGCTTGGATTGATTGATTTTTCTATTTGGTCATGCGTGTGATGATTTTGGCGAGCGTGTCCGATAGACGGAGTATATTTCCTTTGGTTGCATCTTGATACCCCTTTACAACGACGAGGATATATATGGTGGCGTATATTTTAGATTCTATTTACCCTTGGTGTTAGTTTGATGCTATGGGCTGTTTTGCATAGGGATTGGGTCTTGTGGGTGGAAAGCAGCAGGAGTAAATCTGCCCGAAGAAGAATATGCTGGATAGAATAGAGCGGTGCTTTGGGTTGTCCCTTGAGGATATTATTGTCTGCGATTTTAACTTGCATATTGCATTGGGTGTTGGGGAACGAAATACCTCAAGGAAAACGGATGGGATACATCATTGGGGATACACTAGCTTTTAATGGCTCTCGAAAGAGAGAATAGTAATACCAATACAGTCTTGGAAATATAAATAATACCTCTATTGTGAATCACATCGACGGGGGCCAGTACACCTCGATGATGAGAGGAATACCATGAATGCATTTAACCTTCTATTTGGGTGATCGATTGATCGGAATTTCAATGAACGCCTTGAGCCGCCCCGATTTACCAACTAAAATACTACAACCAGAAAAATCTCCATCGCTGTCTATCGTACAAAGCACGGCTCTTTTAACAAACTCTACTCACTGGTTCTACGTTCTATAGCTCAGTGGTTCCCTCGCCCAACAATCTCGCAATGAGAACATACGTAAAAATCACCGCCCCCGCGATCCAGAATTTATTTCTACTCAAGAAACTCCTGCCCTCCCTTCCCCCTTCGACCACAGCACCCACAACCGCCTGGCTCCCACCAGGTCTTCTGATCGCCATACCGCTGCAATCCCTTCCACTCCCTGCATCGCCATCCCTCTTTGGTTCGTTGCCCGTCGCTGTATCTATACCTCTTTCCTTCATCCACTTCCAATTCTCTGCATCCAACTCCTCCCACTCGGCCCTAAACTTTGCGCCTCCATCTCCCGCTTTAATATTTCCTTTCTGCAGATTGTCCCGTCCGTGTGTTCCACCTCCGGTACTATTCCACCATCGCGTCCTGCTTGCTGCCCATTTCCTCTCTGCTTCTGTAGCGCCTACAGACCCGGTTGTCATTTCTTCCGAGGTCATGAAACTTAGAAGGCCGATTAATATTGTGCTGACTTCCCACGCGGGATTGAAGCTCTTGGGGTGGAAATCGCTGATGGAGAGACAGAGGCGTGTGGAAGGTTGAAATCTGCCTGATGGTGTGTGCATCTTGATGGAAGGCGGAGCAAAGGGATAGTTAGGCGGGAAGAGAAGTGTGCCCCAGTATTGTCCGCCATTGTATGGTGTATCTGGTGGCCCGGTGAGGATGTAATGCCATTCTAGGATATTGGATTCGGATGGGTGCGCTACGATGTAAGGAGGAGGCGCCTCAGAAATTGTTTTATATTCTTTTGTTAACTGGCAGCGAAAGTGTTAGTTATCTGATAAGGCGGAGAACAACTTGAACTAAATAAATTGACATACTCGCTTTGTGGCAGCTTTACTGGCCATCGTATTATTGTTTTTGAGGCTGTAAAGATACTCTGGCCTTGTTCTGAAGCGTTTCGAAAAGAATGGTCCCTATGATTTGTAGTGCTCGATACGAGTATATGTGATTTGAATGTATATTTCAAACCGCTTTCTTTTTTTGGAAGATCTTTCAAAATGATGATTCGTTTCGATATAGTTGTCTAGTTGCACCGGAAAAGTGCGATGGAAATGCTTTGTATTCAAATGTTTAAGGCGGAGGCGGAGCTATTGATAAGAACATATTCCCGGTCGAGCCTTATGTACTACACCTAGCTACTACTAGCACTTAAGTACTAGGTATTAGAATAGGTATTTACCCTACCTACCTAGGTACAATTACATACTTAAACAATGAATCATTTTATAAAAACAAATGAAGTTGAGAAATTTGTATATGAATTTTGAGATATAAAATTTCTTTAATTTTATTTAATATTTATTAAATAATAATGAGTATATAGGCTCTATACAAGGGATATTTTCGGGGAATCCTTGAAGCTCTGCCAAAAAATAAAATCGGATGACAGACAACACTTCTACAATTTTAGATCAAATGGCTACACCAAATGGCTCAAGGAGTGCTGTGAGTTATAGCAGTGGTCGATGGCTGGTTTATATGCTAATATTCTTGACTGTAGCTCGTTGAGAGTCTGCTAAAAGCAGACCAAAAAGCTCAAGTCGAGCACGAGAAGTCTATAGACGAGAAACATCTGCGTTACGCTTTGGAAGCAGCACAGAGAAATGGAGATCTGGTATGTCTATGGGTCATGTCCTGAGGTTTCAAGGAGTTCAGAGACTCATAGAATAGATTGGAAATAACTCCACAAAACCTGTTACGATTTCCTCGATTCGATTGCTTGGTCCACGACACACGAGACGTTCATTCCTCAACGGCATATTCGAGCCTCTACTCAGCGCAAACAGAGATGCACCTTATACACTATCAGAAGCATTACAGGAACTGAACACAGCAAGTAATAAACTTCGCCGGCATGGTACGATCTCCCACCCCTTTTCGAGTTCGCCGATATTGTACTGAGGTATATAGGTATTTTCCACGATGATGTTTCTATGTTCATTGATAGAGCGGATCCCGCTGATCCTTCTACTTCTCCAACTGATTTCGACATATACATACAAGCCCGCGAACGTGGCCGTTTCGTCTTGAATACAGGCACAGATCTTGGGAACACAGAAGGGTCTGCTCATGTGAATTTCCAATGGCGCAATATATTTGGAGGTGCTGAAACACTGAATGTAAATGCTGCGAAAGGCACGCGGACTCGTTCCGCGTATCAAGCTACTTTCGAGACACCGATTCTTAGCGACCCCGACAAAAAGATATCTGTAGAAGCGTTGTCGAGCTCGAGAAGTAAACCATGGGCAAGTCATGAGGAAGTTCTCAAAGGTGGAACGTTAAAATATACATGGACGGCAGGTGGAAGTACACATCAAGTTGGCTACAATGGCATATGGAGGCAGATTACGGGTCTGGCAGGGAATGCGTCACCAACTGTACGAAACGATGCGGGAGACACGGTCAAAAGTAGTATTACACATACATGGCTTAAAGACGAACGAAACCATCCTCTCCTACCAAGCGCGGGATACCTTATGAAGACGGTCTCTGAAATTGCAGGTTGGGGTCCGTTGAAGGGCGATGTTGCATTCTGGAAATCTGAGTTCGAGAGCAGCGGTGCGGTCAAAGTCCCCGGTATTCCAGGCGCAAGCATCACGGCAGGGGTAAGAGGTGGTATGATATACCCATTAGGAGTTGGATTTGGAGGCAAAACCCAATCATCACGAATGAATGATCGGTTTCAGCTTGGCGGTCCAACAGACGTACGAGGGTTCAAGTTTGGCGGTCTTGGACCTCGAGATAGACAAGACGCAGTTGGTGGAGACGTATACGCGGCTTCATCAATCAACCTTCTCCTACCCTTCCCTCGAGTCGACGTCACCACTCCACTACGTCTACAAATTTTTGCCAACGCCGGAAGACTCCTTGCACTCAATAACCAAGAGAAGAATACAAGCAAGAACGTATACAGTACGATTGGAGATTTAGGAAATGGCATACCAAGTTTGGCTGTAGGAATAGGTGCCGTGTATGCACATCCAGTGGCAAGATTTGAATTGAATTTTGGTCTACCGATTGTGGTTAGGAAGGGAGAGGAGACTAGAAAGGGTTTGCAATTTGGGGTTGGTATCAATTTCTTATGATTCATGCCCTAGTGGGAAATGGTTGGAGTAGGAGTAGATGGACGGGACGGGTATAGGTATGTTATGATATTATGATATTATGATATGGTATGGTATGGGGAGAAGGAAAGAAGGAATATATACCAAATTTAGTAGAGCGGGCGAAAAGGTGCGGGAGCTATGGGGAAGAAGGGTGGGTTGTATAAATGTTAAATGTACATGTACAAAATACTGCATTATACAAAAAAGAAGCATTTCACTACTCTTAACTATTTCACAATCATAAGTGTGTGTGTGAATTGTGAAAAGAAAAAAAAATGACCATCAAGGTACTTTAGTAGGTATCCATCAAGGTCATTATTCCAAATTTTAATTTATTTGGATGAAGTAAAGTAAGCTCGGCTACTAGGATATATACCGTAGATAGTAGTCTTTGAAGTCAAAAGGCCAATCTTGGTATCCATCAAGGTACCACTATGTTCCTCTTTAAGGTCCTCATACCCAGCTTTTCTTCCGTCTTTCTTCCTCTCATTTCACAAATTCTATTGTCTTCTTCAAGTTTGGATTTTTATTTACTATTCTATACATCATTATGGAACATTTTACTCATTATATAATTATACATACTTCTACTTGAGCTGCGGTCAAACTGTATTGATTTCACATCTTCACATCTTCACATCTACCAGACAAGCAACCAAGCAAGCACATATGCACGCACGCATTCTCACACTTTTTGAATGCATGAAAGTCATTATATCATTCTCTTTTAAGGAAAGTCGTCAAAGCCTAAGCACCCAAGAGATGATTGACCGAGATATATAGCCTCTTCCTGTTCCATCCTTTCACTGACAAAAGTTAAATAACTTCCACTGTCTCACCCCCGTCGAATGATATCGAGATCTTGAAATCAAGCAGCAACTGAGACTAAACCTCCGTTCCATATAGAGTACAAACCCCTAACCTATCACCCACATATCGTATGCTTCTCTCGAGTGCCTTCGATTACCGTCGTCTTGGGGGAGATGGCTATCGGTACGAGTGAGGTCGAGGAAGGAATACATGGCGTGTTGTCTTTGTGGAAACAGGTAGAGGGAAAGTGGACGATGTGGAGATTAGTGCTGGGAACTCATTAGCCTCTCTCACCCGAATGAGTGTGGTGACATACCTTGCAGCAACTACAGTCCTTGCAACCATCAGTAGCCCCGTGAGTGCAGCAAGTGCATGGCTCCATGACGACTTTTGGATTATTGTTTTGTTGAGAGATGTTCGTGTTTTTTGATTTGCGTCGATTTGAAATTTGATAATGAATGATTGTGGTAGGGCGATGGTGGGTGTGAGAAGGCACTCAAAGTTGAGTGAAATCGCAAGTTATTTATACCTGAATTGATCCATTTACGCCGCTTAGCTACACGCTACTTACAGGGTTGTGAATGGGAGACCGATAGGCATCAACATTACTAAAGTATATCTAAGCGACAAGCAGAGGAGATGTTTCCGGTATCCAAAAGCCATGAATTCCACGACATATGAAGGGCAGATGATCAAACATCATTCGATAAGAAGTTTTGATAGAGCGGGAGCAAGGTTTCCGCAAAGTCATTTTGGAAGCGATGCAATAGCGGGGTACCATCCTTGCGATCGTCGATGCATTTTTATTGCTTCGATTGACACAAAGGGCCGACACATGATGTTATACAGAAACTACAAAAGCCATACGAGCTGAAATTAGTAGCTGGGTGAAACACAAGCAATGTGATCTATCAGTTCTTGGTGACTAGAAGGGAATATTGTTTGAGGATTGAGACGTGGCAATGCTGTTGTGGACACTTGGGCTTGTGGCGAACTTAGGATGAAGTGTGATAATCGTGGGGGTTTGGTTGGTAGGTGTGTGTGGCCAGATCGAGGTTAGAGCGTCAAAGCCTATGATTATGGTGGTGTAGGACGAGATTGCTGAAAACTCAAGCTGAGCATTTGTGCAAGAGGATTGGCGGGGGTCTTGTGGTGTACTCATTTGCAACCATCATTATTCCACGGAGTAATGCTTGTCTTACCTGAACACGAAGGTTCGACAATCCGAGAATCGAAGATTGAATGGTACCGAGAATGATGGTATACTTACAGATTGCCTGCCCCTCTGGGCCCTCAGCCATCCTCTCCTATTTTGAAGTGCTGACATTATTGAGACGGGATTCAGCAAGACAGATGGAATGGATCAAATTACATATCACGGGAAAGAGGCATCAAAAAAAAACATCAAGGTTCTTGGTTCAATTGTTTCGATTCGTACCCTCTGAAATTGTATGCAGACACCAGTTTCATCAAAGCTTCGAAAACCCTCAGCCCAAGCAACCCAAATACCAATCCGTCCTAAAGTATCCCTCCATCAGCTCCAACGACACATGATATCTCAGTCCGTCGAATTTCCGAAATTTCCCGAAATTAACCGCCCGAAAAAATGTGATGAATTCGCAATGTAGAGAAGTGGCAAGAGGTAGATGTCGATAGTTCGTGTGGTCAAGGTGACTTGGTATGGAGTAGATCGAATTACGATGATGGCTTAGTACCGCATTGGCAGCCTCCAGTCTCGCTGCATTTGCCTATGTAAAGTGTTAGCAAGCCCTGGTATACAAACTCAAGGAGGAAGGAGTTGAGGAGAGGTGCAAGCTTACAGTCAGTACCGCAGGATCCGCAAGCGTCAGGCATGTTGATGGATTTGAAGTTTTGAGTTGTTTAAGTGTTGGTTTGGTGTTTGTTGGTTGTTGAGTATTGTGGTTGGATTTGTGATTTGGTTTTTTTTTTGTGGTTGCAAAAGAAAATCTTCTACAAGGGGAGCAGTTGAACTCTTAAGTACAACTCTACAACAACTCCCAAAAGTTATCACCTTATCTATCAGGAATCTGTCAGGAATCTCCCGTATCTACTATATCTACATTAAGTCATTCGGATACATATATTCGCCAATTAAAAGAGAGGAAGTGCGTTGTTTATGCGGATTCACTTCATAGGTTGAGCGGTTTGTGCGGGAAAACATTCGATAGCGGGGTCATCTTTGCCTATCTAAAAAAAGGAGGGGTCAAATGGGTGGGTCAGCATGCAGGGTTTAACCTATCAACAAAACAAGAAAGGTTTCATATAATTTGAGGCGGAGTCCACCATGCCGCCGTCCACCATGCCTTTCCCATGTCTTTCCTTTAGCTTTAGATAATAAGTAAGTGAATAAATGATCAGGCCATATCAATATAGATATCAAGTATCAGAGGGCAAATCTTGGTAACAATCTGAGCAATCATTCCGAAGTGAATGTAATATCGATGATAATAATCAATCAAAAATTCTAGTTGCCACTTGATATCGATCATACAATAAGTATCATGCTGGCAAGAATGACCAGCAGGATTAGTTTAGCTTCAAGCTTTGCATCCAATGGCCAACTACTAGGTACCTACCTAGGTAAGTACTAGGTAGGTATCTAAGTCTTATAAACCATCTATGTGCTTGGACATGCTAGGCTCAATTCTAAATAAGAGTCTGAGCGTTTTGTAAACTACATGGTATATACTCGGGCAGATGTTTATAGATTGATAATGGAAATTTCTCATCTGCCATCTTAGATGCCATAACTATCTAAGGCATTGCGGTGAGGGGGTGTGGTGAGGGGTCTCCATGCTTGCTTGTGTACCTACTTACGTAGGTAGGTAGGTGTGTACGTATACAACCTGACTGTATCAGGTTTCATGTGATGTAATTGATTGATTGATGCTTGAAGCATGATGGAGATGGAAGGTGGGGAAATACATACCTAGGCTTCTATAGTCCTTTCGTCGGCAGGCAGCTTTTGCTTTTGTTTGTTTATGTTTGGATGGGATGGAGAGAAAATCTGTGTGATTTGTTGGCGGTTGGTCTGTAGGAAGAAGGAAGGATTCTTTTCTTTTCTTTTCTTGTTTATGGTGGCTGTGTTTGTTATGCTGCATTGTGTTGTGTTATGTTGGTGTTGGTGCAGTATCACTTGGTATGTACTATGTATTAGGTAGGTAGATATGTATGCAGGTGAGTGGCGTCTTTCTAATACAATTAATTTAATGAGGCATTGAGTGTTGTGATTATTTAGAAGCTGCCTGTTTTCTTGGTAGATAATGCAAGGATGCTGTAGATGGATGTATATTTGTGTTGAAGATATATAATTTGGTTTTCACTCGAAAAAAATGTATTTGGAGTTTGAGATTCAATCTCGTCAATGGTAGTGATGCTCCCTCATACAATCTGATTGTGCAAGCAAGCAACACTTCTATTCCACGAGTAAGTAATAATAAGTTGCACAGGTTTGTAAATGACGTCAAATAATTCATAAACAGAAAAAGTTATTACTGTTGTATCCCCTGTCTCTTGTGTAGTGTAAAGTAAAGTAAACTTTCCCCTCTGCAATAGAAGACTGATCTGATAACTTCTTTATCCGATGTGCATGATGCATATCATGCGATTTCATGCCAGGCATCATACAATCTTGTATATCTTCTTAAGTAGTGCTGTAGAAGGTTGTTTGCCTCGGAAGTGTTTGGCTCGGGCTTGGGCTTGGTTTTCCACATAAAAATATGTAATGCAAAGAAAAGAAAAGACAATTTCCGGTGCAACATGATATGCAATGCAATGTAACATTGGCATAATTTCAGTCATTGTGTAACTGCAGATACCAAATATCTTCAGTATCACAGGTGGGGAGAATGTTGATTGGGTTGTTGATTGTTTGTTTGATGTAGACTTCCATCTTCTAGAAGAGATATTCTTTTTTCTGATTTTAAGGCTAAGGAAGCTTGGGAGGAAGGAAATTTTGAAGAGGGAATTTATAAAAAGTGTGTAGTGTAATGTAATGTAAACCTATCCTATTCCCCGATAAAACCGCCGGCTTGGTATGAGGTTGTTGGTTGTTATTTTTTTTTGGAAATCGGCTGCTCATTCGTTCTGCTTAATGAAGAGGAGATGGGAAGAGAGGAAGGAAGGAAGGAGGAAAGGGAAGGGAAATTACAAATGTAGTGTAAAGTAGTGCGAATCTAAATCCTATTTCCCGAATGAACCATAGGCTTGGGAGATATATTGTGTTGTTGGTGTTGTATTATATTGGGGGGGAGGGTATTGGATGCAGCGTGTTCCGTTTCATGGGGAAATTAATATTGACCTGTGGGAGGGAAGGGAGAGATTACCGGGTAAATGGTAGATGGTATTGTACTACTTGTTCGAAAGTTTAGGTATTGAGTTGTTGAGCTGATGCAGATCTGGATTGAGTACAGTTGGATGGTGGGATACTTCATATTGAAGATTTTGCATATGGCTAGGGTATATGTTTTAGATAGTGGGTTCAAACAAGATGATTTGAGTGTCATATATTCTGTAGAAAATTGGATATTTGGTTCGCAACATGTATTTTTCTACCATATGTTCATAATAGCACATCACTCCATCAACTTCAAGAAGCGATGTTTCCCTCTCAATCGCTAAGATACAAAGGCTGAATCAAATGAACAATACACAATGTTTAATCCTGCTTCTATGATACAATGATGAGGTAAACCAGTTGAGATTCATGGCATAACTAAGAATATCACCTTCATGTTATCAATGGCAACAGATAGAATTATCTGTGCCTGTATGTATACCTTTGTTCGGTCACTAATACAGACTTACATTGGATATACATGGCTGCTGCCCATGTTCGTAACATCGATTTCTAGAAGATGAACTGAAACCAAGCCATAACTGTACCCACCAAGAAGCTTAGGAGAACACCGTTTTGCACTGCTAACCCAGTAGTCAATATTAATATGTAGACCATTTGCAACCAACCGGTCTCGCAAGTTCCGCGCACCAGTACAGTATCCCGGTGTGCCGTTCTTCATGTCCTAGCCAGACAACACCCCTTGAGCGAACACAGTGCCATCCGGTGATCTCCCACGTTCAGTTTGGATCGACATCTATGATGATTCCCACTCCATCTCCTTGAGAAAAAAACAGACAAGATTGAAGATTGCAAAGAAAACGTGCCACATCCGGCGATCAAAGAGTTTATAATGTGAGTTTAACACCATACCATTACATCCGGGGCGTGGCAACCCCTTCCCCAATGACCCGACAGTACCCAGCATCTTATTGCGCAGTGCGTCACATCGTGGTACATCCATCTCTCAACTTCATAACAACCTTTCACTACCCACCCCCCTTACCTTTCTAGCGCAGCAACAACAACCATCAACATGCATCGCCTACACCTCTCCGCATTCGCAGTCCTCCTATCCCTAGCCCACGCCATCGACACAACCATCAACTCACTCCTCGACTCCGAAATCAAGCTCTCAGCCACCCAGCTCGACAAAGTCGGTCTCCTCACCAACACATCCTGGTTCTTCGATTTCACAAAACAATCCCTGTATACGTATTCTCCCGGCTCCGTGGTCAACGCCAACGCTGCTACATTTCCCGCTGCCACGGGCTATGGCTTGACAATCGCCATGCTCAATCTAGGACCGTGTGCAATGCTACCCCCGCACTTTCACCCTCGCGCCACTAATTTCGTCGTCGCGGTAGAGGGAACGACGAATACGTGGATGATTGAGGAGAATGGCGCCAAGATTGTTAATCAGACGTTGACGCCTTTTCAGATGACTATTTTTCCGGCTGGGAGTATACATTCTATGCAGAATACTGGTATGTCTCTTATGCTAGCTATTGCTTGACGCCAATGATAAATTCAAAAAGAAAAAAATTGTCATGCCATGCTAACTGTAGTAAATGCAAGGTTGCGGAAATGCGACACTGGTCTCGGCGCTCAATTCAGAGGATGCTGGTACGACGAATATCTTAGACTTCGTGCAGCTGCCAACGGATATCGTGAATGCAGCGTTTGGCAACCCGTCAGGAGGTATCTATTTCCCTCCTATTCCGCCAATAGGCACGGGAAGTATAATGGGTTCTGCGGTTTGCAAGGCAGCTTGTGGGATATCGTGATGATTGATTGGGACTGGAGGCCTCTTTGTGATTCTTGCATGCAATCTGGACTTGTGAGTGAGTGGTTAACATGTGATTTTTATTGAGCGTGATTTTTCTTGTATGGGAGGCCTAGCTCCGTTCGTGCACTTGCTGTTTTAGCATATATCAAGTTTGTGTTTTTCTTGTGACGTTCTTCCTTGAGCAGCATGTCTCGAGTAGTTTGTCCTTACTAAGGTTACCCGTATGGAACCAGTGTACATCATATTTTATTTTTTTGCAACATAGATGATAGCGCCACTGGGCACAGTAAAATTCACGTAGTAATTAATAATTTGCCAGTAGGCTCGAGGTTCACAAAACAAATTATCGAGAGGGAGGTGCTCTTGGATGTTTAAAAAAATGTTCAGACTGGGTATCATAATGCTCTCTCTCTCTACTTTCCACCTAACTTCTTCGCCACCCATGCGCTCCCATATTCATCATACTCCTGCTTCGTCACCGATAGCTTCTTCAGAAGGTCTGGCTCTTTGGCCAAGGCAGCTCCTCCGTTCCAAGTGCTAATAATCGGGTGTTCTGGCCTCGCACACCGAATATAACATTCAGCCGGTGCTAGAGCTTCGACTTCACGCTGGAGCCTCAATATGAATCCCTCTATCTTTGAGCTGCCCCCCACCACAATTATATTTGCAAGAAGAGCAGGCCACAATCCCATTGGCAGACATGAAAGACTTTCCATGACTAGTTGAGCCACCCCGGACTGTCGCATGCCAATATCGGAAGGATTAAAAAGTAATTCCGGCACAGTAAATCGTTCGTTCCTTAATGTTATGACATCTTCTGCGGCCTCTGCCGGCCTCCCAGTTACCAGCTTCTTCAGCTTGCTAGCTTGTAACGGGTCATGGTCTCGAACGAACCCTTTTGATCGAGTATGATAGTCCGGAAGTACATAGTCTTTCGCTATACCTCCCCCAGTCTCGAATGTTTCTCTCCGGTCGCCCCTTGTACCCTTCCATGTTTTCTCCATGTCGCCATTGAAATCCGTAGACACATAACAGCATGCTTCCTTTATTTCATTAACTAGGTATTTATCGTTGCGCATATCGTATTGCCGTACAGATACTAGACGGGTCAAGTAATTTGTCATGAGTTTACCACCCACTTCTAGTCGACGAATCGCTGATTGTATAGGCCGCCCTTGGACCACAGGAGTGATAGTCGTGTGAGAATAACCCGCATCTATGAGGAGGATGATTTCGGCAGGAAGGAGGGGCTTAGTTGGGTCGCGGGCAGGCCCCTTTGTCTTGAATATGCCTTGTATGTCGTTGTAGGCATTTAATATCGGTCCTATAAGGTATTAGCATGAATGGTTATTTTCATGCGCAGCTCAGGGTATTGTAAACTTACCTGGGCAACGATAATAGCTAGCAAACCCAAATTCTTCAAATATCATCTGATCGCAATTCGTCTGCAAAGCCGGCAATGCATTGGGTGCTTCTGCCAAAATCAATCCAGTCTCTCGCGGATCACAATATTGTGGTGCTTTCTGGTCGAAAAACTCATGCTCCCAGATCTCCTTCTCCGCGTGCCAGTCCACTATATAACCCCTTTCCACAGGTCGACGAAAGACAATCTCTCCGAAGTCCTTACACTTATCAAGTTGAGACCCGATATAGACATGCTTCTCTCGATCGCGCGCGAAGCAGTTCGGTATTATTCGCGGTGTGTCGGTGGATCCGGCGGAGGAGAATCCAGCTTTAATTGTGTAAGCCCCATTGTCAATGACGAGAGTTTTGGCAGGCGATGCCTGCTCATTCGATGCTGTACTTTGATTTCCAGACATTAGGTATTATTTATTTGACTGCTGGATATGTGTGAATTGGGCATTATTATGGTGATGGTCCGGGATCAAATGTAGAATATTTGCGATAACCTAGAGATAGATTACTACAGTGAGAGTGAGCTTGAGTGCCGAGCTTGCGCGACGCGACGCTGCGTCACCCCACCAAAAATTATTTTCCAAAATTCTGGAAAATTCTTAAACATATTCTGGGTAGCTTGTCACCACCAGAAATATGGCTGATACGGCAAAAAAATCAGGAGATGATCTCGCCGCACTCAAAGTTACAGTCGAGACTGCTAAAAGCCTAATTCAACAGCTTCAAGTCTCTGCAAAAGCGCCGACCGAAAGCAAAGAGGGGCTCTCGCAAGAACAGCCCGAAAATGCAGATGTGCATGCTTACTGCTGGCTATGTGTGAATTGGGCATTATTATGGTGATGGTCCGGGATCAAATGTAGAATATTTGCGATAACCTAGAGATAGATTACTACAGTGAGAGT
>JWJA01000559.1:0-21570 GCA_000812885.1 Lanzia echinophila
CTAGGCAGGTCGCGCACTGTAGTCTATTCTATTGCCTAGCAGTAATGCAATGTCCCAGCACAGCTACAACCCGAGAGGAGGTATGGGCTCATGCATCATTGATATTCACATGAAAAACATGTAGTAAAATCCAAGGCATTTCAGATTTTGTATCTACCTCATATAGTACGCAGGTTATGTTCATACTCCCCAAACACTCGCAAATATGATGCCTTCATGGCCAAATGGCAGATTCCAAAATTGGAGAATATAGGAGGATATTCATATCCCACGCACGCTCGCATCTCACACAGCCAGTCATTAGATATCCTTAAACCATCTCGGATATGAACCTCTCGTTCACACCATCCATCAACCATCCAATAATCAATCAACCAACTAATACAAGTAAAAAAAAGTACGCAAGGCAATGTATGATTCGCATTTCCGTATAAATTTAGTTCATCCCATAATTCTCATCCGTGTTTGCAGAAGTTGTTTATTCCATTCCATCTATCAGTAAAGTGACCCTGCCGCCGCCCCCCACCCCAAATATCCATATTCTAGTAAAAGTAATCATACGCACCCCTCCCCAAGTCGATCTATTACAACTTGCTCCACCCCATCTTTCCATGCATGCTCTTGTCCTCGTGGTCTCAATCTCCTGTCTTTCCCATTATATCCAAAGCAACAAAACGCCAATGCAAAGAAACAAAGAGCGCGTGGTATGTATGCACAACTCCCATGTTAGATATGATATCTTCCTCCCCCCCGCAAGTATTGGTGCCAGCGACTTCGCTTCTTCTCCGTATAAGATTTATGTGTGTAGGCGTAACAGATAAGTAAAGCGGGATATCCACCCGGCCATGCTCAATCAGCTTCCCCTCCCAAAGATATTCTCGCATATAAACATACTATGTATACAACAACAGTATCCGCAGAAAGCTCATGCATAAACAGACCCACTAAGCACCTACAACATCACTTTCCTTCAGATCCCACTCGCCCTTCTGCAACGCCTCCAAGACCTCTTTTCCGTCATCCGTGAGATCCGGTTTCCCAAGCGGCGTCACACTCCCAGTAAAAAACCTTGGTTGCCATTCTGTCTTTTGATCTTGTCTCTGTTTCGCCTTTTCCCTTTGCTTCTCTTCCAGTTCTTGTTTGAGAGTTGTTGCGAGAGCGAATTGTCGAGAATTGATTGCTTCGGTGACACCGGACCAAAATTTGCGGGATTCGTTTGGAAGTTGCTTTTCAGGAGGGGGAGTGATCTTGGCTGCAACTTGGAGTGGTGCAAGGTCTATTATAAGAATTTGTTTATCCTGGTATAGCCTGTTAGTGTGCACTCAATCCGTAGCTTAAGAATAGGATACTTACAAATTTAGGTGCAAGAGAGAAATACATTTTGTCTTTCCAGTTCCCTGATATTTTGGCGATTATATCTTTGTCGGAAACATCCCGAATCCTTGTCTTGTTGTCGTTGTCCGGATCGTAACGGAACATTATTCCCTCAACCTTGTTCTGTGTCTTTCCTAACCAACCCTCCTCCATGTAATGCAAGATTGTTTTTATCTTCGTTTGTGGGCAAGTGATGTAACATTGGTCTCCTACTGTAACGCTGAGACTTCCACGTAAAAGCCCACCAAGATGCGCAGCCGGGTGTGTAAGTTGATATTGCTCATTATCTCTCTTCTTGATATTTATAAAGATTCCCAAGTTGTGTTCCCCGGGCGTAACCTTGATGCTAGTACCGGTGAATTTGGCGGATATTTGATCGAATCCCCTAGCAGAAATGCCCTTCTCAGGACAATCAACATAGAATGCAGAGACAGGTGGATGATGCGAAGTCTGTTCCGTCAAATATGATACCCGGACCTTTTTCCCTGCTTCCGATTTCTTCGCCAGTTCCATCTTGGGAATTGTACTAGTTGATGCATTTCGAGAAGTCATAGGCGTTGCTTTCTTCGATCCCGGAGTGCTCGTCATCAATTTGGCCGTCTCAATGGCCGGCATCGTGTCTTCCACCTCCCAGTTGCACTATTCAGTAATCAGTAGCTGCGTCCTCAAGCCATAAGCTAGCAAATCTTACCCTGAAAAATTCCCCAAGTGTAGAATTGTAAGGTTTGCAAGGCTTGCCTTTCACATATTTCAGATCCTTAGTGAACCAAAATCTCATCACCTCTAGCATTCTATCCACTGGGTCGTCTGAGTCTCCTATAGCCACAAATGTATCCGGTTGGTCGAGATAATTCCAATATTCGAGATTTGGAGTAGGTTCTAATAACTGAGCAGGCAAGCTAAATCGAACGGAAGCGATATCTGCAACTCCAATAAACCTACAGAACACAGAGTAATAGTAGTTAGTCTTCGTTATTCTTTCTTAAGACCAAAAGGCTGTTCTTGAATGTATACGAAATGATTAGAGCCCAAAAACCACAATCCGGCGCATTACATCTGCTTGATGGCGGTGTGCCCTCTGCAAACTCCGGGATGTGACATTGAAGAAGTTTACTTACTTTCGCAAGATCCCCAAGAACATCTTGAGTTTGGAGCCATCATCGGGAGGCTTTTCCACTACAGCGGTTGCTGGGTTTGCAGATGAATCTGAATTTGTTGATGCAGCAGTTGAAGCAACCGGAGAAGGATCAACAGAGGAAGGCCCTGATGAAGCGGGATTCATATTGAATGCTTAAACAAAAAATATCAAAAGTTTGGTGTGAAGTAAGATGTATAAAACCCGCAATGTAAAGTATCGTGGTTCTGAAGATTGAAGTTGCCGTTGTACGAAATAAGGATGGCAATAAGGTTGGTTGGCCAAGGCGTTCGTTCTGCGGGAGTGACGCTTATCCAACGATAAGGAACCGATAATTTTAAGGGCTTGTAGTTCCAATAACCAACCGACAAAGCCAAGATGAAGAAGAAATGCAGTGAATTACTACGGTAATTGTTGGTGCCGTGTTGGTATACAAGATAATTGAAGAAGAAAAAATGGATCAAATATCCAAATATGAATTACTATATGAATTTGAAGTATCAAGATGGACACATATCTACAAGATACTACTAGATGAAAATTGAAAACATCTGTTTGGAAACAAAACCCCAAGAACCTTTCGTTTACGAATTCCCTTGCATTGTCCAGTTTGTCCAGTACAGCATGACTCTCTTCTCGTGGTCGGACTAGTAGTTCGTTCATATAATGTTAAAATTTTAAAACGAAAAAGTACATAATGACCTATTTGAACATGATGATCGAGTAGATTGTTTACTGTCCTGAAATATCTTATCATCCTCAGATCAATTTCCCAATGTTCAAGTGTTCACTACCGCATCTTATGTTCAAGATCTAAGCCATGTGCTGATTTATATAAGCCTCTATGGTTGAAGCTATTGTATGCGTGTGAGATTTTGATGACCGTGTCAGCTGTTGCAACTTTAACTGGCTATGAAGTTTGACCTTGATCCAAGTTTGTTTGAGCCTGGTCCCCACGATTCTCACCATTTTGAACTCCCCCCAAGTTCTTTTTCTTCCCTTGATTCAATTAACTTTTCGTTTTCATACAGGATAGAAATCGTCTTAAGATTTGGGCATTAGTTGTAACCTTCGCATCTTGGCACATATTTCTAAATATTTCTCGACATGCCTTTCCGTCTGATAAGCATATGCATACAAGTGATGGCAGTTACTAGTCCATTGTTTGGAGCTTTGGCTACGGTAAGTTGTGATTTATTTCTCTTTGTACGTTCTTGAACCCTTTCCGTTATCTCAAGCATCATAAATCATAACATATTTGTCAGTATTCGGGTGCCCGAAGTATGAAAAATTGAAGTTTCGAAGGAATCCCGAACCCTATCTCAAGAGCCAAAGTCAATGGTCCTTATATATACCTTTGTTGTCAGTCCCAACATCCAAAATCTGCGTGCTATGCTACAATATGGCGACCTCCTCGAAACAGCGTAAACTGGACCGGATTGGATTGGGCGTCAACAGCCTGAGAGTGTATACATATACCAAAAACTCTCATCTTCCTTCCTGCTGCGCCAAAAGAGAGGTTCCAATCCATATGTTAACAATAATAAGCATATGAAAATTTATTGCTACCTGCGCCCGTTACTCCCTGGGTATATGTAACTTGGGAAGCCACAAAGTGACATGCTTAGAGATGTGAAAGTTCAATCTTTGAATTGCACTTGCATATTCAGATATGCCGAATTCAAGGAAACAGAGGTTGTAGATATACTGAAGTAACAATTCTCCTTTGGGATTCTAACTAATTGTTATTTGTATTTTATCTGGACATCCAGGTATGAATTGATATATGGGAAAGGCGGTATATAAATACTCAAACATGGCGAGTAGTTGGAACGTGTTTACATAAAACATGGTCGTATCAATTTGTCGCTGTTGTTCATGACTGATATCTAGGGACGATGAGAAAGCAACAGAGCTGATGCGGAATTATAGCGAAACTGGAGCGAAATAAGGGCCGCATCACCTATTGACGATGGTTTTCCCGACACTCCTCTGTAGATGGTTTTGTTTAACTCTTATATTTTGACATTCCTTCAGTTGCTCAATAGTGCCACCCCTTTAAATTGGCGACCTCGCATATTGTGCGCACCCTTTCGATCGACTATGTAGCGCCTATAGTGAGCATACTTGCTATATAGATGAAATACCACGGAAAGTAGGAACCTATACCTAGTATCTCGATAAATATGGAAGCGGGGGGTTTTTTTTTGCTTGAATATTTTGTGTATGCCGTGGTGCGGCACAGCCATTGAAAATACATGCTTTATACTTGTGCTCATGAGATGTGTGTGGGCTGTGGGCTGAGGAGTGTAATGAGATACTGGTTAATTTTTGAGCAAAGACTTTTTGCTGATAGCAATATCACGCCACGAGATTGAGAATACCAAATACTTTGGTACCTCATAACCGAAGGTAACGGATAATTGTGTCTGTTGGGTCGCCTCCGAACCCCGGAAATAATAACATAAGTTTCGCACCTCATGATTTCAAGGGTACAACTTTGACCCCCAGACTCATCATATGGACGACATTCTGATTAAGGGCAAGCAACTATTCCGATATTCTTGTGGATGTCATTTCAGATTTAATTTGTGGAGGCTTAGACCTAAACTCTGGGTCCTCAACGCTCTTGACCAATGAAAGATGGGGTATAATTTTTGCAAATTTTTTCGAGGACCACTATGGAGTAGTACTATTGTAAACCCTTGCTCAATACATCTCCTGCGTCACTTGCGGTGGTTTCTCCCCACCACCCTCTAGTTGAAGCAATGGATGACATCATATGTCCCCAACTTTTGGGAGAGATGCACGGAACACAACAGAAACACGATAGAAACCGAAAATCCTCTCTTAGTTGAGGTGAAAGGCCGATGTATATTGAGATAAAAATATCACGTTCTATAAAAAGCGCGCAGAATGGATCTTATCTAAGTACAACCCGAGATACGAGTGATTGGCACTCGAAGATGGCGATGATGTACAGAGTATATTTTTACTCGAGGTCGAAATCCCTAGCTAGCGTGGCAATTCGAGTTTTAGCAAGTGATAGATACCTATAGCAAGCATTCCTGGTTGTGTTTTCAGCATTGTACATAGTAAAGCTCCGATTTTTTTTTACCCCTATCGGCGCCAGTGCCTCATATGATACGAGAATGAATGTATTGTATTATTATGCAGAGATACCATGTCTCCATTAAGAAAATATTAAAGGCGGCCTGTGGCTAGAGTCTTCCATTTCCATAGCGGTGTATTTTTGACGGATATGGTTATTATTTGGGCTTCAATTACTGCATGAGGTCCAAGGCGTGATATAGAATCATTCTGACGTAGGATCTTCCTTTTAAGGTTGTACAGCACATTGTGAACAGCTCAGGGTGAATTGTACGATGAAAAAGGAAGGAAAATATTTGGGATGAGAAACAATTCTAACTTTTATATATTCTGGGGGAAGCTTCTCTATAGGACATGGCTGCGGGATCTAGGCAGGTCGCGCACTGTAGACTTAAAGTTACTCTGTATTTCCCTCAGCCTCCCCCGGATTATCTAACGTCGGGGTATGAAACCTATGAGACAGACATGAGAAAAATATCTTATAGAACAAGATTTATTTTAATTTTCTATAGAACTATGGTATGAAGTTGTTTCTCTTCCTCCGAATAATGAGCTCCAACTTGGAGGACAAATTCTTTCGGCACAGTGCATGTAGGAAGGTAGGAGGTAAGAGGTAGGACTCGGAGACTCGGAATATACTTTAGAATAGACATAGTAACGCGATTTTCTGTAACTTCTATTGTAAAACGTCCCACTTGATGTCCGAGGCGCTTTGGAATGTGTACTAATCCGAGAGATCAAAGTGGGTTGGAATTCGATTGTGTCTCAATCGTTATTGCGGCAAGTTCGTGAGTAATTGATTCAGATCCTAGGGGATAGAAGATATCCGCCACTGTGGCGCAAAGTGGCTACTTTATCAACCAATCATAGTCGAGAAAGTAAATTCTCTTTCAATGAGTGATCAACGATTTTAGTGTAGCTCTTGTGGCTGTGCGATGTCAATCTTAATGCAGCGCTCTGGTAGCACCATCATTTCCCTATCAAAATATTGCAGCCAATAAGCACCCAGAAACTACTAACTTTGCTATGCTTCACGTCAGAAGCTAGGTTTGTTAATTTGCGTGCCGTGAAGGTCCGTCCATATTAGACTTCCCGGAGGATAGCGCGTAAAGGCTATCTAGGTTGATGCTGTCTGTAAGCTCACGTATGTTCGAGTCTGGAATATGCCGCCAGCACAAGAAGATTGCGTCAAGATTTATAGGGCACAGCCATTCATCAAATCGGTTCATACTACTTGAAAGGTATGAAGTATACAATGCCGCGTAACCGCCACACTTGCGCTAAATGGTGATACCTTCGCAACACTCACACGCTTTGTCTAGAGTACCTTTCGCCACACCCAAGTTCGTCCAGAGAGAAAGGGATAGGCAAGATATTCACTCCATGTCGAAATATTAGCCACATACATAACGTTTCGTAGTTTGGTTGTGGCTGTGCTAATTTGGAGCAATCCAGACCTCCAATCATTGCGAATGAAATGTATTCAAATTTGTCCAAAACTGATTTGATAGGGAGGGGAGGGGAAGCAAGAGATGGAAGAGGGGAAAGAACAATGGTTACCGCCGTATACCGGGGCCTATCTGTGTTATCATCCTATTAGCATTGCCTCTTGGAGTCTAGCTGAGGGAAATGAGATTATAACACGTCTTGCAATAAGCTACTAGTAAAATTGAGCCGGTTCAACCCCTGGTGGTCCCGAATATTTTTCATGATGGAGATTAAGGACTTCCATCTTGTAAATTGTTCTCCGTGTGTTATCGTATAACCATAGAGTCGGTACCATAGGACCATGCGTATGACAGGCTGGAAATGAAAAGTTTGCAGAGTCCAAAAGTCAAATACTAGTAGCCCTTATGCTCGGTACCTAGACAGACAGCTTCGAACGATGATAATACTGAGAAATTAAACTTCCCCAAAAGAGACTAGACCTCATCCAATGTAAAGTCCTTACTTAATAGAGTAATATATATATTGTTCTTCTTTCCCTTCATCTGGGTGCTCCATCATTCTCGATGCGAAGACGTTCGATCAATTCTGAGGGTGGTGATCAAGATCGAAAGGGTATAAAGCAGTAAAGAAAGGATGGGGGATTAGAATCATAAGATGCGGAGATGAGGTCAAATTAAGTCTAGTCATATTTCGCATCAAACATCCCGCGAAGGCTTTTATAAGCGCTTCCTCTTACTTGGGCATGGTTCAGAGATTCATCAGCTCAGCCAGCAATGACAACTTGCATGAAAATTATGAACGGATGAAAGAAAAACATGAAGAGCATGCCATCAACAGGACACTTCTCCTTCCCCAAAATTAGTTCCCTTCGCCACTATATTAGAGTTGCGGATTTGTTGATCATAACTTTCTTGAGAAACAGATGTGGCTAATAATCTGAAGCCGCTTTGACAACAATCAATTTTTACATTTCCACAATAAATTTTGAAAGTCTCTTTTTGACCCCCATGCTCCATCCGCCGCTTAAAACAAAAAGTTCTTTTCATACTAGGTACCTAGTAGTATTCGTCTTATATACATAGTAGGGAACGATATGGACCATTTAGACCATGTGGTGGACATTAAACTTAACTGAATACATACAATACCTAGAATCTTAGATAGGTATAATATACCCAATCTACCCAATCTACCAAATAGCAATTCTCAATTGAGCATTGAAAAGCCGAAACTGAGATAGCAGTGATAGGTTTTCTGACACTTTACATTGACAAGGACGGAAGGGAGGGAGGGTATTAATCCCACTTATTAGAGAGAAAATATATATCAAAATCTAGACTACTACTGTACCTAAGGAGGTTTCAATATATTCTTTTATCAATTCATTTCCGTCATTAATAATTTAAGTGGATTATTTTGAAAATTCGATCCTTTTCAAAAAAGTCTCGTCGTGAATTTGGACCCTCAATCAAAATCTCATTAATCCATGTAATATATATATCTTTTAAAAGAAAAAAGAAAAAATGGAAAAAGAGAAGAAAAAAAGAGTAATAATTACCTAGTAAATATGGTAATAGAAATAATTATTATTATTTTATTTTTAATAAAGTGATTTTATTTACTACCTATTCTTATTATTATGCCAAATTCATAAGTCATGAACCCCATATTAAATTCAATTTCTCTTCTTCTCTCTTTTTACTTCCGCGCCCCCCTTCCCTTCCCTTCCCTCCCCCCCTTCAACTTACTAAAACTACCTTACTACCTTACCACGCATACATATCGGAACTCTACTTCTTATTAGATAGATAGACCCATGGACCTTGACCTTACTTGTGCCTTACCTCCTACCCTACCTATCTTAATATAAATTTCATCGGTCTCTTTAAATTTTTATTTTTTTTTTGGGCGATAATAATACAATACCTAGTATTACAATTACAATTATTCAGTACTACTACAATAATTACTATAACTACTACTACAATTATCAAAACATTTCGCCGAAGTTTCGCATCCTTTAAAAAACCAAATTCCCATCACATTCGCTACTCATATTCTGGAAATCCCATATGCGATCAACCCCTCCACTTCCTTCTGCCTCAGCTCAACTGTACCATTATACTTAACGAACGTTGTTAGTCGACCCATCTTGATCTTTCTACAAAGAGCGAAAACCCTTTCCGAATACCAAAATTTAATGAGAGAGCATTGATACCTCTCAAAATCGCCTTTCCAGATGTTTCGAAATCGGTAAGCTGAAAAATATATCGTTCTATCATCCTATCTCAGTTTGGCGCTTTCAATCGAACCGTCAACGCGCCCCTCCTCCTCCTCTCGCTCGTGCTTTTAGCAAAGAGAAAATAAGCTGACCAACTTGTTCTTATAGGACATCCTCACAAAAACCCGGTGATGAATTCATCGCCAACTTTCGTCAAACATTTCCGGAGGTAGCAGCCACATCATCTGCTGCTGGGGGAAATGGTTCGACTCAGGCCGTGGCTGGAGGCCCACTTCCGGATAGGCAAGTAATTTTTAAGTTCCGATTTGACTTTCTGCTATATTAAGCGAATTGCTTCTTGTTGCAATGGCGTGAACAATAAAAAGGAAGGATGCGAGAAATCAGCAGCATACTTCATTGTTGTAGGCAGCATTTGCGCAAGTTTGAATGTGCTGGCTAATACCTTTTGCCAATCCAGACATCACAGCGTAGGAGGTGAAGAAATCAAAGACTTAGACCCAACCCCGAGAGCACAACACGAAGCATGGCGTTTCACACCTTCCCTCTTGGACCCAAACTCATTTGCGTTCAGCAATTTCGCAAACCAGCCTCCAGGTTATTATACACCAACACCAGGAGGTACCAATACTCTATACCACAATCAAGCTGGAGACCTTCATACACCTGGGATGGGCATGGGCATGGGTCTGGGTACACCTCTGTCCTTGCCCACGTCTGCTGAAGCTATACACACTAGTACCATGATGGATATGTCTGCTTTTGGACAACATATGCCTCCACATTTTCAAAATTTCAACCCATTTGCGCATTCGCATTCTCAGCAGCAATCACTTCATCACCAGCAGCCAACTTCTTTCGCCCCATCATCATTTGTACACCAAGATACGGGTTACGAAACAATGGATCATGATGGCTCTCCCATCGACGATGATGACGGGCCTCTCGGATCCATGGACCAGACTATGACAGGCTTTCAGCCCTCGTATGACATGTCTATGTCTGCTCCATTACCGTCATCCGCAGAGAAATTCCGTTTCCATGTTACGCTCAATGCGCCAACTGCGATGATCAAACATGCGGATGAGATTCCAGTGACATATTTGAACAAGGGCCAGGCTTACTCTGTTTCCGTTGTTGACACTGGACTCACCCAGCCTCTCCAGCCAGGCGCTCGTTACCGAACTTTCGTCCGCATCTCGTTTGAAGATGAGCAGCAACGGCGAAAGCCTGCGTCTTGCTGGCAGCTATGGAAGGAGGGGCGGGGAACTAACGAGGCGCATCAGCGTGGTGGAAAGCTTCAGGCTGTCGAATATGTTGAAGCAAGCCAGCCAGCTGAAAGTGATGATAAGCGCACTCGCGTTCAGCTTGACACGGCATCTTTTGACGGCTTTTCGGTGATCTGGACACCGGGCATCAACGGATCACCCGAATGTAACATTGCAGTCCGCTTTAACTTTCTTTCTACAGATTTTAGCCATTCAAAGGGTGTGAAAGGTATACCTGTCCGATTTTGTGCAAAAACCGAAACGCTTCCTGCGGGCTCTCCTCACTCAGCTATCGAATTTTCGGAGGTTGCGTTTTGTAAGGTCAAACTCTTCAGGGACCACGGAGCGGAACGAAAACTCTCGAATGATATTGCCCATGTCAAGAAAACCATCGACAAGCTAAAGCAACAAATCAATCAAGCAGAGACGGGCATGAAGGATTTTGGAAAACGAAAGCGCACCGGATCCACAAAGGCTGACCCTGACACACAACGACCTGGAAAGGTACAGAAACATAAGCGAACATGGTCGATGTCTTCTGCATCTTCTGCTGGTGGAAGACCGCCGATGGAAGAAGATCTTCATTTCAAGCTACAAACGATGCAAGATATGTTTACAAGTACGCGGCCTGTTAGCATACTATTTCTCCGTGGCTCGGAACAAGACGACCCCGACCTTCATCCAGTTGCTTTAGCTGGAGAGCCACTTGATCTCACCAAGGTCGATTCTCGAGACAATCCGTTATGGCAAGCCAGGCGTAGTGCTCACAGCTCAATAACTGGCCCATCATCTATCATATCTCCATCGCCAAGCTCGGTCTCATTACATTCTCAAACCGGTGCATCGATTTCGAAGTCGTCGGGTCCTTGGAATGAGTTTCACTTGGGAGACCTTCAAAGCTCTAATCCTCAGCAATTAGCCAGCCCTCCTGACCAGCTCACAAAGGTTCCAAAAACAGACGAAGCAGGAAGCTTAAGTGGCTGGATTGAGGCACTGGGAGTAGACTCTGCTTACAACCCCCCTGTCATCGATCGGCCCATCAAGCCTGTTGCCTGCTTTTATGTCCTTCGTCGCGACCCATCACAACATGGCAAACATGAGTATTACCGAGCTGTATACTTGATGCAGCGAACCATGAAGGACTTTGTTAACGGTATCGCTACCAAATGGAATATCGAGCCAACAAAAGTCTTACGCACCATCCGAGTTCTTAATAGTGGCTTGCAGGTTGAGATGGACGATGATATCGTTCGAGAACTTTCCGAAGGGCAAGATTTTATCTTGGAGATACTCGAGGTGCAGAATTCTCCACCAGATACCGTCAAACGCGAATGGGAAATGTCAATCGATGTTGCCGTAGACGGTGACAGTGCTGGCGCGACCCAAAATGTTATCCAAAACGAAGGCTACGAATTCAGGCTAATCTTCTAATCGCCTACCCTAATTTTCTTTTATCGTTTGTTTTAATATACCCATAGACCTGGAGATGGTCACATGTAATTTTGTTATGGATTTGTACCAATCTGGGGATTGGTAGCAGATTGGGTGGTTGGGCGTCAATTGTCGTTTTTCAAGATACCAAATTCCCTTCACGGGATGCCTTCTTCCACATCACGAGTTTCAAAACATTCATCAATTGGAGAGAGAGAGATTTCTATACACTTTTGCAGAAGTTGAGGAGAGGAGTGGTAGAGAAGGCTTGTTAGTGGATCTTTTTTGTTCATCGCGGATTACATGACCCCGCTTCAGCTTAGCTATATCCCTTTCATGGCTTTTACGGCCCACGAACACAATTTGCGATGTATTCAAAATTTGCACATGGAATTTACGATACGGACGAAGTTTTCCTTCTCTATCTACTGAGAACGGGTACAGAGAACGGGCCTCATGGCAGTGGTGGCATGGCGTACTTTTTCTCTATTTAAGGACTATACCAACATTGTATTTGTTGCCCCCACTTCAGCATAGCAATACTAAATATCTAATTGCCAACATTTTCTTCTTTCCAGAAAGTATGCATATAATTTGAATCAAAGGAAGTACATGATACATGTTTTGCTTTGACCATCAAAATCTGTCATTGCCATTCGAAATATCTGCAAATACTCGCAATGAGGCATAAAATTAACTGTACACTGACCTTCAAGCAAATTACCGCAAACGAAATTCGATATGGCTGTTTATCTTGCAGCGATCTACAGGCTAAGCCACAGAGATCTGCATTTTATACCCGGTAGCTAGTAGATCTGTATTCGCGGCTCGCCACATCTAGCCTTTAATTCGCGGCCCATCCCAATACCTTGAGACTCTTACGAGTTATAGGGAAAGGTAAA
This sequence comes from Lanzia echinophila, assembly GCA_000812885.1. Lineage (NCBI taxonomy): Eukaryota > Fungi > Ascomycota > Leotiomycetes > Helotiales > Rutstroemiaceae > Lanzia > Lanzia echinophila. The sequence continues at coordinate 12,910 of JWJA01000559.1, forward strand.
AAATACATAAACTAGAAAGTCGGCCTGAAGTAAACCGCTTAATCCGCTCGCCTATGGACACGGAAGAGCCTTATGCAGATTGGCTTGGCTCCCGTGCATGCTTTAGAGTTTGTTTCCGAACTCTCTGCTAGAGAAGGATAGCAGCGGCTTCGCTAGTGCGTCTCACTAGCCACTCGTGCTGCTTTTGTCCCTCGGATACCTAGCATTAGCACTTCAGTCTAGAACGAAGGATTCGAAAGAAAGGAAAAGTAAACTGTACGGCACAGTACAGCAGCGCCCGCGCGAGCCACGCACGCATAAATGCATGTCTATCATGTGAGGAGATGATGCATTAGCTAGCTGCATGTTTGCATTCTAGAGCAAGCAGATAGATAGGCAAATAGGGTTTGATAAGTATGCACGTGCGAGGTGTGGCGGTGAGGGGTTGGGAAAAGCTGAAAAGTCTGTCTGGAAGGAGAGATACTTGCAGGAGGTAGAGATGAATGCATAGAGTTGAGCCACAGATCGGAGGGGAAAAGTTACGAGTGGTGTGATAAGTGGTGTGTGTGTTAGCCACACAATGTGCATGGGGAAATAGTGCTTTCTTGCTGCTGTGGTGAGGGAAAGGGGAAGTGATCGGCGGTGGTGATGATGGTTGGTTGGTTGGTTGGTTGATTGGATGCGGTTACGATCGTCGATGAGGCGAGTTTTATTGTCCACAACCAAAACATGTACAACCACATCTTGCGAATATGAATACAGTATACCCAACAATTATGAAGGCATCTCTACCACAGAAAGAAAACATAAATATAAACATAAACATAAACTCTAAATACCAAATCCATAACTCCAAAATCAAGGCCTAGAATACCTATAGAATGTATAGTAAGTAGACAACGTTTAAACTCCAGTCTACAATACTGCCACTATCCTTACCCGTCCAACGCGGACCCCGAAAGCTATGTATTGGAGTGAGGGGTAGAGGTGGCTGAGGCCTTCAGCTAGACAAGGTCAATCCCCCGATCAGGACCCTAAATCTTAACCATTTCGAAACGAAACGAAACGAATCACGTGTACTCGTGGGGGAAGGAAAGCATCGAGATGGCGTATCAGAATTGGCACACCACCAAGGAGATTCAATATTTGGATTCGACGAACCTAGTACTCAATATCTGGCATCGATTAATGAATGCTACCTAGATTTTGCCACAACTACTGTAGCTCCCCTTACTTGGATTCTCGGCAACCAATCTCTGGTAGTTCTCCTATCATACACCCAAGAGCTTATGGTAACGAATCACACCATTAGCCTACTAGCCTACCAAAGCCTGTAGTATCAGCTCAGCCCATCAGGCCTCATTGCCGTCACAAGTAGTCATCAGTAAATTACAAGCAGTCAAGTTTTTCAAATAAGCATTTAAATTTGTGACATTGAATGTTTTCCAACGATGTCTATGATTCAAAAAACAAACCAATACTCCAATACCACCATGAAAGATGCTCGCTAATTCTAATCGATCCATCCCAAACTCCTACAATGCCGCGGACTTAACACCATTTCCAAATGCCTCGTTAGATATCATCCCAATAAGGCGACGGCTGCGATTCCCTCATATGCCCTCTCCACCGTTCTGTTTCCCAGGCCGGGAATTGCTCTAAGTTGCTGCAAGGTTCTGACCTTACCTCCATCATCCTCGTTTTGGAGTTCGAGGAATTCAACCACATCTCGAGCCTTCTTGGCCCCTACTCCGTGGAGCCCTTTGATAATTGCAACATCTCTAGAGTTAACTATATCAAGCAAGTGCTTCGTACGAGGAGTTTGAGGTGCTTCCACTAGAGTGGATCCTTCGTCGTTGAATATTTGTAGCTTGGCTGGTTTAGATTTCGATTTCTTTGATTTGGCGGCTGGGAGGGAGAAACTGTCCTCTTCTTCGTAGTTGTTCTCTTGGTTTACAAATGATGCATCATCGTCTTCGTACTTTGGCTCTGCGGCTTTTCGGGACCTGGGACGAGGTTGATCTTCTTGAAACGAACTTGCTGGTGTTGGCAGCTGTAAGAATGGGGCGGTGGGCTTTCGCTTCTCCGGTTCTGTCGACGCCGAATGTTTGGTTGCTACACTTGCATTCTTTGCGTCGATTTTGGCTTTGAGGTTCTCGATCTTCCTATGCAGCTTCTCTTGCTTTGGGAAGAAGGGCAATGCTAGTCTGTGGGTGGTCAGCATTCATCAACATGAGGATGAATCAGGCAATTACTTACTCGTACATCTTCAGAGCGCTAGTATCTTCACCGCGTTCTTTGTGTTGTCTTGCCATGAGCAGAAACCTCAGTCCTTCGGCTCGCGAATCTTCTGCAGCACCTTCATCAATTTTCTTCTCCAACGCCTCTAGTCTTCTTTGGACGGCTTCGCTAATCTCAGCTGGAGCGGACTTGGAAGGCTGCTCCAAAGCACGGTTTGCCAAAATCTCCGAAACCTTCCTTTCAACCATCTCCTCAATCTTTGCAGAAATATCAGGCTCGGCGGATCCGACTCCCAGCGGTGTTGGTCTAGCTAGTTTCGATGGTCGAGAACTGGTTGCCCCATCAGATGGCCTCTTCTTGATTGAATTTGACTTTCGAAGAGTCTGAGAATTGGTCGCTGGTCGTGTTGCTGCCGCTTTGCTTTTGTCTGTGTACACGGCAAAAGCTTTTAAGGGTTTGTCGCCCTTTTGCGCCGGATTTGCGACACTGTTGTGAGCATTTGTGATTGCCCGTAAAGGCTGTCGTGCCATGGATCCGGACGATGCAGTCTTTCTAGGTGGTTGTGTGAAGACGACTTCATTCTCAATCTCCCTAACCTCGATACGCTTTGCCCTCGAACTCACGTTGAGAGATGACAAAGTATCTAGATGGTACGAACGCAAAGGAGCAAGATTTAAAATCATGATCGTAATTCCGTTATTCTGACCCAGACTCAGAATTCGTGTCATTTTGGACTCCCGGTACGGTATCCTCTTGTCTCCTCTGCCAATAGCATCAATGCACTGACTCAGTACAAACAGACTCTTATTGATACTTGCGGATTCGACCATCCTCTCCTTTCCGTTATCCGTTCTCCGGTTGTCTTCTGAACCAGCCAAATCGATTGCTGACGCGGTACTAGTTAAAGTTCCATCACCACTAGTCTGGGCCACCTTGACCATCAGAATGGCATGACTTCGACTACTCTGTGCGTTGAGTTTGGTTCCTGCCGTGCTCCTATTGTTGTTTGCTTCTATATATAACTTCTCGAATTCCTTCAGGTCATCGCAAGCTCGTTCCGATAGCCCGACAACTATTGTCTTTCCATCCTTCTCTCGAAGCGGTAGACCGGCAAGTGATCGTTTCTCAGGGGGTTCGAACAAGTCGAAGACTTTGTCGTTATATATCTCGTAGTATGATAGTGTAACTGCGACATTTGTTTCTTCGCCAGAGTCTTTCGCGACCTTCCGACCGCGTCGATATATTCCGCTCAGCAGCCTAGGTATAATTCCACGGTCGGCTAACTTCGTTCCGCCTCGCATAGTATGTGTTTTCCCCGTCCCTGTTACACCGTATGCGAATAATGTCACGTCGAGTCCTTGGAATAATGACTTCAGCGTAGGCGCTACTTCGTTTGTAAACAGCTCCTCCTGTGACGTCTCCATCTCGTAAACTCCATTGAATGTAAAGCTAAATTCTTCCGTCTCGTTCTTGGGATTTGGTATTCGCACGACATTTAAGGATTTACTCTCCGGGCCTTTCTCTGCGCGCACTATCGTATCTTTGTCCAATTCCTTCGGTAATAGGGGACGTATTCTTGCCACCACTTATGAGAAGAGTAAGTTTGGGATTGGTGATACTATACGGATGGGAATGAAGTCTTACCTCGAACACTCATTTTCACGACGGCCAAGTAAACAAATCAATCAACCCGTCAAGGAATACAATTAATGATTAGAAGAAGTACTTAGAACGCAGAAACCTGTTCAAAACAAAACACTTTTGCCAACTCCCTCAAGGAGTCTGTTTTTAGCACTTGTTGAAGTTCTTCGTTGGAAGGACTTTTCGCATAGATGATTGTATACGGCTGTTTGATAGTTTGGTGGTTATAAATTAAGAGATTTGTTTTTGCTTTACGTCGCCCTGGCAACACCAACTACTAGCTGCCAACAAAATATATCCACTTGCGCCTACTAAAAAATCTGATTAAAACCCCTACGAATGATAATATTTCTAATTTCTATGGGTGAAAATTGAAGTTACATTTTTATAAATTTCTCGGAATAATTCAGTATAAGTACAAGAATCATTGATACAGTAAGTGCCAGTATCATTGGCATTGTGTTATTCAAAATCAGCGAGTCGTTGGAATTTTTGAGAATCAACTTTTAAATTCAAGCGCTTCATTGTTAGAGCATCACTTAATGATTCTATTGATATAGACCTGGTCCCTTGAGACGAATTTGGCCATTTAGTGGTTGAAATCCTCAAGCTGAGCCAAGGCAGTCCACCAGTGGGTGCAGTAAGTCATTGACTAGCACCCTTACAAATCCCAGCCTCAATGTTCAACTTTACAATTCAGTAATTGAAATTATGGTTGGTACAAGTGTTGGGTAACATTTGAACAATAAAATTCTCAAATATAAAGCCTTTTGTTAAAGAGATTTGATTTATTGAGTTGTTTTGAGACGCGCATCTATTGGTGGCCTTCAAGCGAGTAGCATAGGCACTGCTTAAGATATGCATTTTATAAGATGGATTCTATCTGATTTGGAGGAAGCGACTCTAATTGATCGCTTGTCCAGGGGCATGAGAAGTTCGAGAAACTTACGCGGGAAATAGCAGTCGTACATCAAACAATCGTATAGTGAGAAGCACATCATCAATGCCTGCTCAGGTAGATTGCTCTACAGTTGTCAGATTGCGGTAATAATATTGGCCAATTATCTGGTTCGATGGATATTGGAGCCCATAAACTATGAGGAGCAGATACACTACAGGGGACCCGGATTCTGTTACCTCCCTCGGGTTCACCTGTGAATCTGTGATTGTTCATGGCCATGGTTGGAGGCCGCAACTTCGATCACTCACAGAACGTTCAAGTAGACGTATTTCCCACGGTGATTCAAGCAAGCTCTGCCTCTAGTATGGAGCTGACAAGACGAGTCTGCAAGATTGAAGATTGAAACCCCTAATTTATCCACCAAGCTTCATGGCGGAAACTCACCTGCAAATCCCTACCTTGTCCTTCTGACCACCAAGCTGCGTCCACTTTCGAAACTAATTTATTTAGTCCGTGGCATTTCGGTAAAGATGAGCCAGTATACTTACACCTAGGATTGTTTTCGGTAAAATAAAGAAATACACGACTGTTGGCAGAAAAGATTACCCGACAAGCACCAATAACCACTCCAATATCCTCTTCAACTGCATAAATCCAATGGCTAACACTATCCGAATATGGCAAACAAGTTTTCCACGCGTAGCTTCGTGATGTCGAGCAGTAGGACCAAGTGCTAAATGGATAATCTGGAAACCTGGTGTATATGGTTTGTGCCAGGCATGCCAGGCTAAATCAACAATCGTGGCAGATTCGCCGCGGCTTGTGGCTTCGTGGGACGTGTAGATTGGGGATATCTTATATAAAATCGAGACTAAGAGAAAAGTTATCTTTTTGGAATGACTACGCAGACTCGTATACGAATAGTAAGGTCCAATACCTATATTCTGTTTTTGCGGGGACGCCTCTCCTTGCAGTACTTATACAAGTGTCTGCAACATCTTGCATTTCTCGTTGTTGGTTAAGCAACTTGTTGGTGAATGATTCATTCTTGTAACTAAGTCCGAGAGTCAATGGCATGGCCATCTGGACTGGATACTGCCATGCATAAGCACTTAGATTTAGTCGTCAAAGTTTTTACGTAGGTTTGATAACGCAAAGTCCTGAAAAGTCTCTCTACAGACAAGAGACAGAAAGAAAGTTGTCGACAGTCAACTTCCCTTCCACCCTGCCACTTTACTTAGGTTAGCGAGATACACTTCTATGTCGAACCGCAGTTTCATGGCTCTTGTACAACATGGCCGATTGTAGGTTCAAGACGGATGTACGCACCCGTAAGCGCCAAAGGGTCGTTCACTCATGCATTCATCGTTATCTACCGAGGAACAATTTAGTGTCTGAATCTGGTACTTACCACGAAATGCGAGATGGTGTCCCAGCATACCTGCCTCTGCGATCAGAAGTCAAGTAGTGTCAATCCATTTGCCAGAAGTACTACCCAAAGTTCAGGAACATTCTTTCGTCCAGACAAGCCGTCAAGTTCGTGTGTTTCCAAGTTTTGAGGAGATAATTCCGGGCAAAATCCTAGATGATCAGATACTTTTCGAGGACCTCTCCGGGGTGATGCCTGTTTCAGAGAAGAATGATACGCCCAGCAGCCTTCGGGTGACAGATATCATCAAAATATGATGGGTTTTGATAGTCCTTCAGATCCTGTGAACCCCCTGAATGTATGCATCCGGTTTTATCTTTGATAAACACTGTCAATCCCCCTCAACTATATCCTCTAATAACCATGTTAACGCAAACAATACGCAGTGGTCATGGAAACGCAAGTCCTGCGTTTCCATAGTCTACTTGTTTTGGTTTCTTTCGAGAATTCGAGGTGAGTCTCTTCCCGATCGTAGTTCCCTGCCCATATAATATTCACAATTGCGGCCACCTAACAGAATACCCGTCTATCAAAGGCAACCATGCTACCACAATCTGCGCACCAGCGATGCCACAAGTTCTTCAACATTTTCATAGAACCAGTGCTCTCGATGGGACCATCATCGGTTCAATCTGGAAATTTGGAGGAATCTTAGGACGTCGTCTTTACATTTACAATATCGCAAATATCTCAATGTAGGAACCGTCGTCGACATGTTCCCACGATCAGAACGAGGAACGATCATGTCTATAGTGGGCTGTAGCCTCTGGTAAGTGTAATATGCGGACCCATCTTAGGGGGCTATGTGAGTGCCAATCTTTCCTAGCGTTGGGCGTTTTGGTTAATGGCAATCGTAGCCGAAATCCTCACAGTTCGGCTTCTGCTATTCTTCCAAGAGCCATATGTTTTTACCATCTTGGAACGGAAAGCCCAACCTCTTCGTCTGGAGACATGCAATTCTGACCTTTGCTCTAAGTATGACTAAGGAAAGTCAACCAAAGATCTGTTCAAGATAGCGATTGTCCGCCCTCGCAAAGATGTTAGCATTGTACGATTCTCTCATCTACGGATACTCGTATCTCGCCATCACGACATTGTCGAGTGTTTTTTCAAGACGTTTATCATTTCAAACAAGGACCCGTTGGACTCACCTACCTGGGCATTGGTATTTTCGTCCTCCTTCTTGCGTCAAATCCAATTTAGTTTCTATCGCACCACCTTGGAACAATTCGTTACATTTCACTCACATTTGTACATCAGACTAATTGATATCGTTTTAAGCATTGGTATGACCTTGAGTGTCATCATCATCTGTAGAGTAACCCTTGATAGTCTCATCAAACGTCGAGCGGCCAAAGTAGCTCGGCCTCACGACATCAACGACATCAACGACCATAATGTTGATCAGCCTGTATTCTATCGATCCAGAACACTGCCTTCCTCTCATGATATTAGGTGGAACTCTCCTTCCTATCGGGCTCTGCCTCTTCGGCTGGACAAGCCACTATTACTTCCATTGGATTGCCCCTATAATTGGAACTGCACTACTAGGCTTTGGTCTCATGGCGACTACAATCCCAAATTCTACGTACTTTATGGATATCTACACAATATATGCAGCTTCCGCTGCTGCTGCTGCAAACTTGTCTTGAAGAACCTCTCTGGTACCGTCCCACCATTAGCAGGGTCCATCTTTACAAGAAGCAAACTACATACAGGAGGACATCGAGATGTAAAGAATTTCGTTTTGGGCCTGAAGCAGAATTGGGGGCTATGTAGTCTAGCTGTTTGACTGCTGTAAATTCTACGTAGTTGACGCTACATAAAAACATGGAACTATGGCCGCACGGTATCACACTATTGAGAGGACGCAAGGGATAATTGACACAGCAAACAACGCGAGCCTAATCCTAGGACACGGAATATGATTTGCGACGGTAGAGATATATTGACGATGATACATGTGCGCGGACAAACAAACGAAGAACCAAGGCATGGGAAGCAGAGGGTCTAAATAAGAAGCGTAGGCAATTACTTTTCGGATGGAATGAGAGCCAAGTGACACGGGAAATCGTCTCAGAGCCCAATTTAATATCCGGTATAGAAATGAAAATAGAAATACTTTACCAACCGAGATCTCTAGAATTTCGATCACGCTTACCGTTGCATCTGCAAAAATATCATCCTAGTATGAATGAAGAGAGATGTAAAGTGCATACTTGTGTCTTATGTAGCCACAGCCATAAAGTAGTATAACTTCTTCGAAGAAGAAAGCAGTCCGGCTTCTCTAACCGCACCATTTTGTGTCTTTATAATTCCCCAAAGCTCAGGATTCTTATGACGAAGGTCCAAGACGACTGGCAGGTGCAATTATTCTCTGATACCTGCAATGCATTGCATTGCTTAACGCCGAAACGCCGTCCAAGATCCATAAATAAAATATGCCATGCTTTGGGGTGAAAATAGGCCA
>JWJA01000565.1:0-10639 GCA_000812885.1 Lanzia echinophila
AAGATTCAAAGGAGGATACTGGGCATGGAGATTGGGTCTATTTGCGAGATGGAAGTTCTTTGAATGAGTTGTTGTTGAAAGAAGTGGGTGTGGATTTGTCGAGCTTTTCTTCACTGGAATTGGAAGAGGATGATTGATGAATTTGGAGATAAGATATGCCTTTTATGCAAGCAATGAGAGGATTTACCTACCTAGCGTATATCAAAACTGGATTTGGGGGTCAACTGGCTACAGTTATGATATTATAATTCCGGCTCGTTGCAATCATGAAAGCAGAACATAAGAACATACAATTCCTACTCACTCAGCCTTGCTTACTAACTTCATCTTTCCCCCATCCATTCTGAATCTCCATCTCTCACAATCCCATACCCATTTCAACCATGCAATCACTCATATGGGCCTCATCCATACCTCTCTATATCACCCATTCCTCCTCCACAATTACCTACTTAATAAACATCCCACGGCTCTCCTATCTACCTTTACTTCTCCCACGACTTACTTCATTTTTCGGCGAGAATGTTTCCAGTTTCTTGTACGAAGGAATCGTATTGAAGAATCTCCCTGTGGGTTTATTATGCGATTTATACCAACCAGAGCTTCCATGGCGGATAGAATTGGGGGATGGACCTCTGTTCGATATCCATGATACTTTTATCAATAGTGTGAAAGAGGTATGCTATGCTTCACTTCCTCCAGCTATTGCTTTCTCGAATATACTATACTAATATATAATCCAAGGCCGATTTCATACGTAATGGAAATGCGAAGGGCATCATGAGTATGTCCAAAGAACATTCAACACAATTATGGAATTCCGTGCAAGATAGTACGTAATTCCTCCATTTCCCATCAACATCCAATTCTCCACATGGAAAGTAACTAATCTTCCTCCTCCCACAGATGATTATCCCACTTACCTCAAGATATCCAAAATCCTCCTCAACCCCGCCACCCCACTAAAACACATCCCCCTACGAATCTACCTCCCCTCATCCGCCTCACCCTCCTCAACGCCCAATCCAAGCTTGCCTCTACCCAAAACAACCGGCGCATCCAATCCACTCTCCGCACTATATACATTCAAAACAATACAAACCCTCATTCCACCGATCACGACTTCCCGACAGCCACAAACTCTGGGAGGCGCGCTCAATCTTATTGCGCCGAATTTATTTCCCAGTCGCAGGGATGCGGTTTATGCTGAGGCTATATTACATGGTGCTGCGGTGCCTCTGAAGGCTGCGTTGGAGGAGTTGATGAGGGAGGCTAGTTATGCGGATGGTTGGATTAACGTGTGTGTTGTTATGTTGAATTAACGGCGTGGATTGAATGGCGTTATATGGCTTCACATGGCTTCTGGGATACCGAATGATGGAGTTGGGATTATTTCTGGGCTTTTTAACTAAATATCGAGATTCTCCAATCTACGCGGTAGTTTTCTGGGGGGTCTACCAAAATTCGGACAGCAATGACTTAGAGTGGGTAAAATGAAATGTGGTCATTTCTCAATCTTTTTAGATGAGAATTGGTCCAAACATGAATATCACCAGTTTGTTAGTTCAATTGCATTGGAAGTGTGAATCCTAGGGTAGTACTAATGGGCATCGCCACATTTCTCCCTAACTTTGAAACCCTTACATGCGAAAGGCATCAGCGGCCGGTACTATATTTGCAACTCCCGCTGGCACCCCCTCCCTCAACGAGTATCTATTCCCATGCTCTGCTTTGGTTTGTACATACTGGACCAAACAGGATCTCCACCTTTCACCTCGAATCCTTAAGGATTTCAACGGGAGACTGGCGACCAGAATAGATAATAATGGCCAGACTGAGGGAAACATTTCTTGATGTTCCTTTTGCTGTTGTTATTGTATCCCATAGTATGCATGATATTGCGATAATCTCTTCCTCGTATTTGTTGCTCCCAGTACCTCCGGTATCACTTTGGTCCGGCGGATGTGATATCCGCTCAATTTCGCCCACTTGACATGCAAACTATCCAATCTCAAAATAGCCTTCGTATTCCAAGTTCAAAATCAACTCACATCTATCAGCCTATCGGGCGCACACCCCCTTGCAGTGGAATGACATTATGATTCGGAACTTTTTTCCAAGGCTGACGAAACATGGTTACAAATCGCACCTCAGCATGCACGGTAAAGTGACGGGTCCGAACTTACACACTTCAAGTGCTCAATGTGCCCTTTGTGCTCGGTACTTCACCTTCCCTTCCCACAACCCTGGTAGTTGCCTGTCTAACAGCCACAGCTAAAGCTTTGAATGCGCTTTCCGCTCTATGATGATCATTATCACCCCTCAAACAATCCACATGTAATGTAACCCTCGCAGCTTGTGCAAAACTCTGCAAGCAATGTGGAATCATTTCACAACTAAGATCTCCTATCTTTTCCCTCTTCAATCCCAATTCTATTACGCTGTAAGGTCGATTGGAAAGATCGATTACGGCACGAGAAAGTGCTTCGTCTAATGGCGCATATGCGGATCCGAAGCGTGCTAATCCGATTGGAACGCCCAGAGCGGTATTAAATGCACTGCCGAGTGCGAGACATACATCTTCGGCGGTATGGTGATCGTCGACTTGAGCAAGGTATTAGCATACAGCGAAATCACCCGTAGGTAGTAAAGAAAGAACTAACTATGCAAATCCCCTTTACAGTTCAAAGCCAGACTCCAACCAGCATGCTTTGCCAACGCATGCAGCATATGATCTAAAAACCCAATCCCAGAATTAATAGCAATAACCTGGGATTTCGAGGCTTGCGATGCATGGCCATCGTCGCTGCTCAATAACCTCGCATCGGTGTCTGCGGGGAATTCTCCCCCGTCGAGATTTATAGCTAAGATGATTTTCGTTTCGTTGGTATCGCGCGAAAGTGCTGTGGATCGAACTCTTGTATCCGCCATATTTTATGTTGTTTGAAATTGAAAGCTACGAGGCAATGTTGAGATCTGATTGAGTATTGCTGTAGGTAGTCACAAAGTGAATCTGGAATTGAAGGAAGAGATGTTTTTCGAAAAGACTGTAAATTGGAGAAAGCAAAGGGCGGGGTATGATAGAGATTGTAACCAATGATGAATAGTGCTTTGTATTTGCCAGGGGTGTATACGATTTGTTTCGTAAGAGTGGGTAGTGAGTGGTATTATTTCGAAGAATAATTATTGCTTCGCTGGGTGAAGTTCACCCACCAGCATAAAAAAAGGTGGGTTGAGACTAATGGAAAGTCACACTCCCCGCCTCCTATGACTAAACGTTGTTCTATTGGTCAAAGCGAGCGTTTTTTAAAATGCCTATAACTGCCCTAAAGGCTTTAGGCTTTATAGCCTATCTAGGGCCTATAAAATATACCTAGGTACCTAGATATCACAGCAAACATGATGTGAATGTGAAGAAGTGGTTTACAATTCAATATAATATATTCAATTGCATGTAATCTTAATAAACAGAATAAAAAAAGATAGAATATAATATTTTACAAGATTAACATAATCAGATGTTTACCCGGTGAGCCAATAGAGACTTTGTGCCTTAGTTCTAACTTTCATCTAGTGCTGGTCCATCGGTGTGTGGCTTGGAAACCTAACTTTCTTTCTTTCTTTCTCTAGGTAATCATTCACATAAAAATATCCCAACAAGCACATGATATCGCAATAGAGATCACGAAACTTATAATAATTTTTTGGTTATAAAAGTTGGTGCGAGTAGCAAGTGATAATTGGATTCATTGGGTGCATATCAATTAGTCGCCAATATGACGGACAAGATAGCGAAGTATAAGACGGAGATCCAGCAGGTTCGTTGGCCCCCGGGGGGATTTTGGATATTATCGGTTGTTAGGAACATCATAATAATCTGATCATACCTCGTTCAGATGTTATGGTGGTAAAAATGGAAGATAGCAATCATGGATAGTTGGAAATTTGGGTATTATCATTACTAACTTTGAACCTACAATAGATGATGTATGTCTCTGGAGAAACGGCTGAAGCATCATCTGAAACTACTGGTATGATTGAGGAGATTGTACGACAGCAAGTCATCGAAATGGTTCGTATAATCGTTTTCCATCTCATATACATAACACTAACAACCCCCCAGCTTCGTCAATGTACAGAGCAAGCATCCCGTCGAGGCAGTCGCTCAATCTCCACCGATGATCTGATATTTCTCATTCGTCACGACCAAGCCAAAGTCTCCCGCCTCCGCACTTTCCTCTCCTGGAAAGACGTCCGCAAGAACGTGAAAGACTCCGACGAAAAAGGCGGAGAAGCCGATCTCGAAGCCAACAACGAATCCGTGGGTGTCAATGCACCTATTCCGGACACCATCAAGAAGAACAAGAAAGCCAAGGTTGGTTTACCATGGGAAGTACCATCTCTGTATAATCAGGAAGTTCCAGAACGCGAAGATGAGGAAGATGAAGATGAAGAGGAAATGAATTACGCTACGTTACAACGTCTGAAAAAGGCAGATGAACGTACGAAAGCGATGACGAAAGAGGAATATGTCACATGGTCTGAATATCGTCAAGCTTCGTTTACGTTTCGTAAGGGAAAGCGTTTTAAGGAATGGGCGGGATTTGGGATTGTGACGGACTCGAAACCCAACGATGATATTGTTGATATTCTCGGTTTCTTGACTTTCGAAATCGTGCAAACGTTGACGGAAGAGGCGTTGAAAATTAAGGAGCAAGAGGATTTAGGTAAAGAGAAGATTGGTGGTGAACAGGCTGGCAAGAAGAGAAAGATACAGGGATTGTTTGATCCGCCGAGTGAGGGACGCACTCCTGTTGAGACGAGACATATCCAAGAAGCTTTCAGGAGGTTGCAACAGAGACCGACGAAACAGAGAGCAATGTGTAATTTCACAAGGGGTTTGACAAGAACTCCCTTGAAATTGGTACGTTGTCGAAAATATATTGAGCTTATGAAATTTTGGGAATTAACATCTATTACAGTTTTAAACCAGACGGTCACTTTGGGAAACGGGCGTTGGGTTGGATCATCAACAATGCATAGTTTGTATACCTTTCTAGATTAGGAAGTCAGGCGTTAGGTGATGTTGTGTTGGATAATGCACATTTCTTGAGGATAGTTAGAATGGTAGTAATCGCATCCGGACTTCATGAATAATGTGTAGAACAGTAGTCAAACTTTTATTACCATCAAAATGCAAGTAAAATGTAGTTGGGTGACGCTATGCCTATTAATCATCTGTCCCGTATTCCCATAAAAGTTCATCATCTCACAACTCCATTTTTGGTATTCGTAATCTCGTATCTGCAAATTGCTACACTTCAAACTCCATGCCAATTCACTTCACTTCACTTCAGCTCAAGCCTTGAGACTTCCTTCGATTTTGCACAAAGCCGCAACCTTAGAAGCGAGATCATCGGCCTCGCTGCGGGTTGCTGCTTCGGCATACACGCGAAGTGCATCCTCGGTACCACTTGCTCTAGCAAATGAACGACCGTCTTTATACTTGGCAACCAATGCATCAATCTGTCCTTGAGTTCCCTGCGGCTCCACGAGTTTTCGCTCCGCATCGGTGGTTTTGAAGATGTTTCGATCGTTGACTTCGACTCGGACGAGACGATTAGGTAGGTCGGTATAAGTATTATCCCATTCCTTTGGTGTCCAGGATTTATGTGCCAGGATGGTTTCCACAAACAACATATCAGAGAGTGCATCGCCAACCGTTTGGTTGATGAGATCCGTGAGAGCACGAAGCGTGTCTAGAGCATTTGCCTGAGCGGGTGACTCGGGTTCCTGAGTTGCAAATGCTTTGAGTGCTTGTTGAGAAAACACAACAGTTCCGTGGCCATTTGCCTCGAAGTACACACCGACATCGAATTTTGTGGCTGCGTGGTGTAACCACTTTACTCCCGTGGGAGTACACTCAACTGGAAGCTTCAATGTCTTCTCAACATATTTCGTACTAGCGCCGTTGGCATATGCGGTTTGTACCACTCCGATGTTAAGTTGGTTTGCGAGACCGGCCTCTCGTGCAAGGTCACCGATAAATGAGGCTGCGAGTGTCGCAATCCTATCTCCGTCCAAGAGTCGGAATCCATGATCAGGGTCGTTGAAATAATAGATGAGTCTATCGGCATCTCCGTCTAAAGAGCAGCATCTGTCGTTAGGTCCGGCCTTTGAAGAAGGGGGTGCTCGTTGCTTGGTCTTTACGAAATCCGCACCGCACTTGAGTATGTTAGCATAGATAGCTAGAAAAGAATAGAAAATAAGCACTCACATCGTGGTTCAAGGCCTCACTTTTCACAACATCACTGTTTATGATCTTGATGTCGAGGACACCCTTTGGTAAATGTTTGACTAGCTCTGCCAATTTAGGGCCCCCAACACCATTGGCACAATCCACAGTGACAGATCCAACGACTTTCTTGCCCTTGATGGCTCTCTCAAATGCCTTAGCCAACTTCTCATAATACCCCTCTTCGCTGACTTCTCCATAAGCTTGTGGTGTCCCTTCAGTATTCGTACATCTCGTCAAGTAATGTAGTTGCGGCGTAGTAAGTAACTTGTAATCGATATATTCCGCACCCGTAGCTTCGAGAGCATCAACCAAAGCAGCAACCAACTTAGGACCCGAAGGTCTCGTATCCCTCGCATAGATAACTCTCGCAGGAGTCTCAGGAGAAATCTTCAGCGTCTGTTCCAATTTACGGTAAACCTCAACGACATCTTCATTCTTCGCATTGGCCAGTTGTGTCGAATATGCTTCCCATGAATTCTCCAACATTTCGCCCATAGGATCAACAAGTTTAACGCCATTATCTTCAGGAGGATTATGGGATGCAGTAATCATAACACCAATCGTTTGACCACCCAATTTCCGCGATCGAAGAGCGGCTACAAGACCGACGCGAAAGACGACGGAATCTAGCAGATTTGCTTTCATACGAAATCCTGCGGTCCCATATTGAAATGTACGATCGGCGGGTTTGGGATGTTTGTTTGAGGCTTCGAGAATTTGGGTATCCATGATTGCAGATGTCTCTTCCTTGGGGAAGAAATGTAACTATTGAGAGACCTGATAAGGGGGATGGTTGACAAGATTTGTTAGAGGTGAGGTGAGGTGAATGGATAGATGTAGATGCCAGATGGAGGGAGGGGGTTTTGTGAATTGGTATATTTGGTATTTTAAGATGTAATTATGTTATGTTAATTTAATTTACTCCTCCTTTATCTAATTAATTTGTCCTATCAAAATTCGTATTACCTGTAAATTTTTCAACAGAAATTGCTGCCCAGATGCTCCACAGAAATAGGTAATACACTGGTACTGGCACTGCCACTGCTGTAATAAATAATATTTTAGTGATGCTTATGAGAGCAAGCTGCCTCGGCGTTCCGGGCAATGGCTAATAATCTTAACCTAAGGGCCGCTATATCCTAATAATACCTAATAGAATTCGCAATTTCTACAACTTTGTCCTCTTGTCTTCGTGCTTATTATTTTTGAACCCTTCAATGATTTTATTCCTTCTATGTTCAAAAATTGAAAATGCCAGATATTAATGGAACATCTAATATGAGTTCAAATCAATGGTCCAAAAACTCCGAGGAAAATACCCTCCAGCCACTTCCACCATTTTATTCACCTCGCCCTATACCAGTTTCCCATATTTCAGAATTGGATTTAGATACCCTCCCAATATCCGGACTCTCGCTCACGCATCCACCAACATCCCACCTCGATTCCCCGCCCGATAATGCATCCCAGCGTTCCGAAACCCACGAATCTGAGTCACTTCCCGATCTCATATCCCCCTCATTCACCCCTCCATCCACGCCCGGCACATCAACACCTTTACTTGAAAATCGACCTGCGAAGTCCGTGCCCGTCGATTCGAGCACCGTGACCGGAGGATGCGGATCCAAGAAACCCAAACTGCTGGAGAAATTGCCACAAGTCAATTGTGTAGTAAGAGCGCGAATACCTACCACGACGGGGACGGAGATGTTTCTACATCTATATCAGAATAGCGAGGATAATAAAGAACATTTGGCGATCGTGTTTGGCAACCAAATCAGAAGTCAAAGCCTAGATGCCGTGCGAGAAGGAGAAACGGAGATGGATCGATTAATTCGCGGCGCATACACAGGACGCTTATTTCCCGGACGGACGAAGAGTGAGATGCCGGAATCGGCGGCTGATGGGGAAACGTCCAGTTCGGGGAAACAAGTACCTTTGGTAAGGATTCATTCGGAATGCTATACTGGAGAAACGGTCTGGTCTGCGCGGTGCGATTGCGGAGAACAATTGGATGAGGCGGCGAGATTGATGTCTTTACCTACTTCGGCAACGAATCCTCACCCGCCGGGCGGAGTTATCATCTACTTGCGACAAGAAGGAAGGGGAATTGGGCTGGGGGAGAAATTGAAGGCGTATAATTTACAGGATTTGGGGTCTGATACTGTGGAGGCGAATCTGCTATTACGACATCCTGCTGATGCGAGAAGTTATGGATTGGCTACTGCGATGCTTAAAGATTTGGGTGTGGAGGAAGTAAGACTCTTGACTAATAATCCGGATAAGATTAGAGCGGTTGAGGGACCTAATAGGGAAGTTGTGGTGAAAGAGAGAGTGGCTATGGTTCCTTTGGCTTGGAGGGGAACGGCGGGTGGTATTAGGAGCAAAGAGGTGGGTGGTTATTTAAAAACTAAGGTATGTTTATTTCTACACGTTTCTTTCCCTACGCTTCCTGGATTAAACTCACAAAAACTCGCAGATTGAAAAGATGGGACATATGCTTCAGATGAACGAGACATGATGATCAAATCAAATCAAATCAAATCAAATCAACCGATATAAGGCATAAATGACAAATGGATGCCATTCATAACATTTCCTTTTACAAAAATAGATTTCTTATGAAAATACATACGGTTTTGGGTATTGGAAGGCCCGGCTATGAATTCAGGCGTTGTATCATGACTATGATCATGATCATGATCATACTTTAGATACTTTACAGATATATCTATGTCAAATGTATCTTATCTAACTTTTGTATATGGGAATAGACATTAAATACAAATACAAATAGAGTGGGATGCAAATCCACGCGATTTCTGCTCACGTCTTGAATGTGGGAGAGGATGGATAGTTCTTGTGGCGAAGTGAATTCTTGTCTAGGGATCTTTGGCTGCACGCAGCTACGTAGCTATACTGACTGTATAACATAGGTAGTCAATGCATCTTTATTGAAGCTACAGTTGGTTCAGTCTGCTAATACAGACTTCCCCTTCCGCTTCTCCTGCTTTTGGTGGCATTCATTCAACATAGTAGGCAAGAAAATGGAATATATTGTCGCCTTTGCAATTTAATCAGGATATCCCAAGACACCAATTCAGCTTTATGCATGAGCATTATGGCTCTGTAGTTCCACACCCTCCTTGCTTCCCCTTCCTCTCTGGTTTTGCTTTGATTATGCTCTGGTTCTGCTCTGGCTCTGCTTTGGTTTCTGCTTTGGTTCTGCTTTGATTCTGCTCTGGTTCTGCTGTGGTCCTGCTCTGGTTTCTGCTTTGGTTTCTGCTCTGGTTCTGTTCTGGTTCTATCTAGCCGAGTATCGAGTGAGTGGATGAGGAGGGAAGTAGAGCAGAACTGATGGGGTGAGTGAGTGTGTGAGTGAGTGGGTGAGGATTCATATACACACTCACATCACATTATACTTTCGTAATATGAACCATCCTCCACCGCAGCATACTGCGGTGTTCCGAAAAGCTGGTCGTTTCTTGAGATAGATGGACCACCAGGTAAGGCTGGTGAGGTACCAGGTCTTGATCGTGGTGTAGGTGTGAAAGAGAGAGAGGATATTTCTTTCTCATAGAAAGGGATAGCTAGCTAGCCACTGAAAGGAGTTTGATTCGCCCAGTTACGGTCGGTGAGTATGGCGACGAATATGCTTGTAAGAGTGGTGACTAGACATCAAACACCGAGCACCGAGTAAATATGCTATATCCATCCATCCATCCCATTTGACTTCGGGCGTCATAGACGTAGCAATTGAACATCGCCATCATATGTATATAACCCACGTAAACTCGCACCTGGGTAACTCACTCCCACATGCTCCAATCACACATCCCACAACCTCGCCACCTCCCTATTTCCTTCCTCCCTCGGCGGACAAACCCCCACCCCGCCCCTCCCCAACCACACCGGCGCAATAGTCAATACCACCGCATCAATACATTTCCTCGCCTCTTCTTCGCCTAATATCCCATTAATTGTGCCTGCGCCGCCTTCTATCATTACGCTTTTGATACCGTGCGCGTGGAGAGTGGTGAGGATTTCTGGCCATGGGTATTTTGAGTTTTGATTTGAGTTTGAATTTGAGGGTTGATTTTCGGGAAGAGAAATATATTTCCCGCCTGCGTTTTCTAGATATTCTCTCTTGGAAGAACTTATTGAAGATGGATTTGTGAAGATCCAGGGCGGGCGACCTTTTTTTTGCTGAGCTAGCTGGAAAACTTTGGGAGGGCGAGAGGTGCTAGAGTTGAATTCCCATCGCCCGTGTGGATCGATGATTATTGGTCGTGGTTGTCCTTTTAATTCCCCATCCCCTCTTTCTCCTTCTCCTTCTCTTTC
>JWJA01000569.1:0-10052 GCA_000812885.1 Lanzia echinophila
CCTCCAACACGCAAAAAAAATATACTTTTTAAATAAAAAAATTAAATAAATATTAGAAATTAATTCTACATTTTTTTAATACTAAAAAATAAATTTAAAAATATTAAGAATTAAAATTTATATATACTAGAAATTTAAAATATAATAATATTAATAATTAAAAATTGCTTATTTAATAACCCTCATTAAATTTAATCTATACTAATTTTAGGAGCGTTAAGTTATTAGATTGCAGTTTTAATTTTTTATACTATTTTTAGGATCCCACTTTAAGTAAACCAACAATACTTTCACAGCGACACAATCCTCGAATTCTTTTCTAGGAAGACTACTCAGTAATTTTATCTCGAACCCTTTCACCGATTACCTCTCTTGGCGAATATTGGTGAAGATATTGTCGCAAGATGTTGGGTTTCGCGAGTACTTGATATAATTGTACAAAATGGAGTGGAACAATATCTTTTCCACATCCACATGTGTAAGTGACCGGCTTCTCCATTCACTCCCCAGAAAACTAAACAGTGAGATTATGAAATACTCTGATGCTACATAAACAAGCATGCTGTGAAAAACAAAGCCATATGCATTACTTTCAATTTAAATAAACCCCAACAAGAAATATATGCGATGGGAATTCATATGAACGAAGTGTAACACAAGACAAAATGTGTAAATAACGATTCACTCTTAGTATGAACTCTACTGAGGGGTAAACCTTAATCAGGGGGGTATTTATATCCTCATCCGTACCACTTCCATAGTTTTAGATCAGACATAATACAATACTTTATTTCTACTTTTGGGATCCCTGTTTTAAGTAATCCAACACAAAATCTTATGAAGCTCGAAACTTCTTGGTATTCCTTTTCCAGGGCAGATATTCCGAGATTCAAATCTGGCTACGAGTGTACGAGCAAATCATGACGGTAGGTTCGCCGGAATAAAGCACACAAATTGGGGCGGCCCCGTACCCCGTACAGGGAGCAAATACGAAAAGTTGACGCGATTTAGGACAATATTGTCCTGCCTGTGTGGAGGATTTGACGAACAAACAACAATCAATAGTAGAAATGTCAATTTCATGAACCTGCATGTGCCGGACGGGCTGCTGGGCTACATTATTGGTGCGTTTAACGCCCGTTGCCCTCGCTAAAATTCATATTTGAGTATCTGTCAACATCAAATAACTGTCGCGAAGATGACAGCATTCAAAGAAGCAGAAGAAGTGCCGAGAATGCGTCGCCTAATTTACGGGTGGTGAGATGTATCAGTCAGTCACCCGAGTGAAACAAAATGGGGCTTGTTTCCCCAATGGGAGATGCAAAAGCTTACAGATATAAGGATGACGGCATGATGAGCCCCAATTGTCTGACATTCATCGCGGAAATGTTAGGAATAGATTTCATGACGGCATAAGATCGGTATCTTTGAGTGCCATAGATCTCGGCCGCTTGTTGGTTTGAGGCTCTCATTACGGTTCACATGATCAAGTTCCGTTCGCGGTTGATGGAGACGGAGTTTTTCATTTTCAATTGGTGAATACCTTCATTCACTCTCAAGACGGCAATAGTGATTACTTTCTGACAGTCTCACCTCTGGAGCGCCCCCAATCTCTGACATCCGTTCCGTCTGTTTCCTGCAGCTCGTCTTGATAGTCAGCATCCGTCAGCAACAACAGTTGGTTCATTTGGGTATATTGATTGTGAGCGGGCCGTATAATTTTCTGCAAATCACAGTCAAACTCTCTATTCAAACCTGTACAGCCAAAAAGATTTTCTTTTACATCTGAACCTTGCACAGTTAAATTCAGAGAACATTCTTCTCGCAGCCAACAATCGATCTCTCAAATCCCCAATCGATTGCCCACATTCATTTGCAACCATGTCGGGATTCTTCTTCACCGAAGGAAGTCACGAAGACTTCGAGGCCTGTATAGACATCACCTTGCAATCATTCCACACCTTCAAGCTCTGGGCACAACTCTGGAAGGGCGTGTCTATGGAGGAGCAGCGCAAGTGGTGGAGAGGTGGACTCGCAAAACGCTATGAGTTGGGTGACACGAGCGTGTACCTCATGAAGGAGGAAGCTACTGGGTATGTAAAAGTCCGGAGCTCTTTTTCGGTATTTTCTCTCTCTTGGGAAAGAATGCTAATGTGAGTTTGTTGGTGTAGAGAGATCGTGGGCTGGTCTTCTTTGCAGTGGCCATGGGATTTGAAACCCATTCCGGAAGACAAGAAAGAAGCCGCAACTAAGATCGATCTCGCAAGAGATTGGCCTCCTCCACCACCAGGATTCAACGAGATAGCTGGAATGGCGATTGTTGTCATGATTGATGGCTGTCTCGACTACGGCTACAATCCGCAAACCGACTTTCGTAAGTAATATGACCAGAGAACCTCGCTCATATCATTTGATAAATGGGAAACCTAACAAACATGCAGATCGTAGAGGCTCATTCATCCTTCCCGCGTACCATAAGCTCAAGCTCGCAGAAAAGTTCACCACTCATGCTAACAACATTGCGGATCATGCTTGTCGCAAGACTTATGTATCGGCCAAACCAGAAACTATGCCCGGTTTCATGGCTCTCAATTACAAGGTTTTGGGACCACCGGATGCGAAGATTGTGGCAGCCGGTGGAATTCCAAAGAAGCCATTGATGTTTTGGTTTGGAGTGCATCACCCGGTTCGAGTTATTTCGAAATTGTGATTTGAATTTGATTTTGAATTTGGTTGGATATCATAGAATACAGAACTGACGGGATGTCGAATCGCTTTGAAATTTTGATTTGAATTTAATAGATGGTTGGAGATGGTTAGCTATTGTGGAATGGGCAGCCAAAATTTTAAAACTTACATCAATCATATTTGCATCTACATTCCGATCCTTCCACCAGTGGTTGCAATAAAAATTTAACCACCGCGAAATTTCGATTTCCAGTAACTTTTTCAGTATTAATCGTTTGAACTTCAAATATTATTTTAGTAATAGATAAGTGTTGAACAAGCAGTAAACAAAATTTTATGGAAATCGATAATCAATTAAATTTGTTATGAATTTTTGAAAATTGCAAAGTGGTTAAATTTTTATTGCACCCACTGGTGTTCCATCCGAATATGCAGTTTGTTGGTGCTTGGCGTTTCTCGATGCTGTAAGTTGACCACGTTCTATGTGAGAGCATGGCCTATTTCTTGTAGATATACCACAGAAAAATGAACTGGTTGAAACTCCTATTCAGAGGTCCTTTGAACATGAATGCAACCGCTATATTAGTATATCTTAATCACAATATCAGAATGATCTTTGCTGATATGAATGGGATCAAACAACATGCAAGTTCAATCTATGTAGCTTCTCTAAAACAAAGTGGTAATCAATTGCCACCGAATCTCAATAATGACAAGAAAAGAAGTAAAGTGGTGGACGCGAAACCAGATTTTAAATAAGAGAAAACGCCAAGTCTATTTCCAAATGCCCTTTAGCAATGCAGTTTCCGAACTCCATCAAATGCACACTTCAGAACCAGTCATTGAAACTCTAACCAAAAATGGCAGATGTTCCAGCCCCATGGCACTACTCATAGCCTCAGGAATTTTCATTATATCTAGTAACCAGGAAAGTTCTTGGACCATGTGTCAGTGCCATACTTGAGGTGCTGCCAAAGAAGTGAGTTTCCATCCTTCTTGGTTGTTCGTCGGTACATGAAGTTGATGGGATCAGTGGCTGGTGCATTGGTCTTGCAAACGGTTGAAGCTGCCTTTTTGCCCATAAGTGCAGTGCAATATGTACTAAAGATGGTGTGTTAGCGAGGAATCAGCGACTTCTGGTATGTTCCGTCTTACCCAGTGTTGGTATAAGCCTTCTTGAAGTATTCATTCTTCGCAACTTTGTTGGTGCTAAGTTGTCCAGAGACTTTGGATCCCTCCGCTATTACATGTTAGATCTGTTGCATCGATATGACGAAAAAGATACGAACCAGAGTTGTGTGTGGCATCAACAGGGGCAATAAGTGTTCCAATGCCGCCTTGAACAGCGCATGCATTAGTCGTATCTTCTGGACTAGTCCATGCACTGTTCGGTGTTGCTACTGTTCCACCCCCGACCAGTTTCGCCAACGATCCTGAGAATGGAGATGACTTTGCGCCACTCGCTGTTCTTTGATCGCTGCTAGACCCTGCACCTCCATATTGCCTAATAACTGTCAACGAACTGTTCATAATTGAACTCATCATGGATGGCTGAATAACCTACAGCACTTGTGGTGCCCCGAAACAGAGAATTGCAATGCATTGAGCCTCGCATACTTCTGAGAAGGCAGTACAGTCAATGTTCAAGATGAATGGATCTGCCTGGGTGCCAGCTGGGGTTGCGCGTTCCTCTAGATCTAGCGAACTTTCGATTGGCTCTACTTCTGCTACTGGGGCAGCAAGAACGGAGGAGACTTGCAAAGACAGGAGAGCTGCCAAGGGAATAAAGGTAGTGAGTTGCATGTTTGGAGATAGTTAAGAGTATATACGAGTATTCGAAATTGAAACAAACTGATTCTATGTTGATACTTCCCATATTGAGAGAAGGCAGTCTCTATATAGTATGCACTGAGCGCTTATTAGATCTATCATCTTTTGGAGTCTTAATGCTTCATCAAATTTTGACAACGCGTGATCGAGATATTGAGGCATAGCGAAGGAAGAAAGTCATCCATCGTGGCATAGACTTAGGCTATGTAATATACATAGATTAGGTGTATCTTCCTTCGGGAGATTGGATGTGACTTAAAAGCACACAGATGAGGATCGAAGATTAGAGCGAAATAATAATCCATATTCTCATCACCCAAAAGGATACAACATGATGTGAGACTCAGTGAGGGAGCGGATATTTGAAGTAAAAGTTTCACTACGTGATATCATCCCACACTCTCAGTTGCTTGCTGCCTTGCATGCATTCGTTCTGACAATAATCATTCCATACACACTGGTGCACTATTTCAACAACTTTGTGAGCACTGCTTGTTACTGACTTTCAGGGCCGCAGTCAATGTCAAAGTTCGTATTGACAAAGCAAAACAGATTAAAATTCCGGAAGGAAGTAACATATCGAAATGAGCACATCGTGTTACTCAATTGCTGAGGTGAGAACGAGTCAAACGAGTCAAGGTCATCTCGCCAGACCAGGAATTTGATATGTAAAAGATCTCAAGTTGACGCGCATATGCATTGTGGTCCTGCAATAGTTAATGCAGTTTCTGAAGAAGATCGTGAATCTTTTGACATTGTCTCTGGGTAGAAAGCTGCCAACGAAATATGCAGCAAAATGAAAAGGGGGGGTGGCCGATGACTAATCAGGCTTAGGTGGGGTAAGGTTGCATTCGGCCAGGATCGAGGACCAAAATAACTTTGGGCTTGTCGACGACATTATATTATCAAGCAGAACACATTAGGAACAAATCCTTCATATCCTTCTCAATGGCGCAGTGTGGCACAGCCTATTCATTAGCTACAGAGTCTTTACCGGATTGAATCCCTACCAAATGACGCAATGATGCAAATTCAATCAATCTAGAAATACGACTTGAATACAAATGCGCTTTTCACGTTGCCATCCCTTACATCGTAATTTGGTCTCCTGCAGTTCCACCTAGGTATTCTATTGCAAACACGCGCTCATAACCAGTTGTTACTTTCCAGTTAAACCAAAATCCAGAACCATGAGTACCTGGCTAGTATTCTGCACTGCTCAAGTGCCCTCTGAGGTACGTACACCAATTGATATTCCCGTATCTTAGATTCATACTAATAATTCCGCAGACACTTGCCATCTTCCAAACACAATCGACCCGCCCCGTATCCGCACCACCAACGCCATGGATTCTCCAACAAACACCCTCAGAAGATGTGCACGGCCCCGAGCTCTCCAACCCCCCACCCACATTCACAAGCGGTTTCCTTGACGCCTCTCCCAGCACACTACAAGAATTTATGAAAACCCACGTCGAAAACCGCGACACCTTCCCCAACTTCCGCGGCGCAATCTCCCCAAGCGATTTCGTAGTCCTTGATGAGCGAAGCTCAAAAGACAATACATGTCTAGTGTACCACCGCGTATCAAACATGCCCGAGGGCTCCTCGGAGGACGAGTGGGATAAGGAGAAGCTTATTCACGAGTGGAAGGTTTGGCGCGTTAAGTTCTTGGTGGCGTGGTCATTGATCGCGCCGTTGAGTGAGCAGGATGATGTGGTGTTTATGATATGGGAAGACCGGAAGGTTGCATATACGGATGAGAATGGGGTTTTGCAGTTGGCGTATTTGGAACAGGATGAGTATGAGTTTCCGGATTTGGAAAACCGTGCACCATTTGGATTGGCGGAGTAAGATGTGATGTACGAGGGAGTATCATACTGATTTGATGGGACTGTGTCGGCTTCAGACTGCTTAAGAGAGCTCGTAGGAGAACGGCTAGAGTAGAAGTGCTGCTAGGTTGCCAATCTTGCGGTTTGTTCGGGGCAATTAACATACGAGAAGCCTCTATACAAGTACAAGCCAGTTTTGTTGCCTATTAGTTTACTCCCATGATGATTTACACGTTACAAAAAGTAAGTTTGCCAAAATTCACCAGTTCAAAGCGTCCTGTACAGAAGCATGTATCGCTGCATGTACCGCAACCCATCAAGCATACTCATTCCTGTACCCAATATATCTCAACATCTGCAATACCCACTCACTTATTCATTCTCCCACAACACATCGTACCAACCCCGATCATCACTTTACACGAAACTCACTTACGCCAATATACACTGCTCACAACACTCACCACCTCTTTTTTAAACTTCTCAATTACTACACTCGGGATTAGTAAATATCTTACTATTCATTTCCCATCTTCTACTACCATCTATCAGATCACTTTCATGACTGCATACTTCATTCACTTCGTCTCATCGCACAACAATTCACTCTCGCATCTCCTCACTCTCAACACACATTCCAGCGGGCTCCACTTTCTCCCGCCAAATTCAAACTCATTCTCTCAGCCAACGCTAACTGAAAACAACTTCAATCGACGTATAAAAGCATGCATAATCATAGAAATCTCACAAGCAATTTAATACAGCAACACATCCGTATCAGAAACTTGATGGGAAAGTCTCCTTACAGTATCAACCACCCGCACAAGGTACCATGGACAGACTCAGAGCACCGGACTTTAATTACACTCACGATGAAGCCACGGTATGGCCCCAATTGGTGGAGTCCAAATAAGCCCAGCTTGCGACCCAGAAGTAGCATGATCCGAGGTATAAAACTGAGGCTGTAGTGTATCCGGTACGATGGAGGACGGTTGAAAATCAAGGAATGAGTGGCAGCGAAAGTCGTGATGTAATATGTAAGGTTCACGAAGTTGACGGCAGTAGAGATGCGTGGAAATATCACTGTAGGTGATAGCAAGGGGTTAGGATTGTGGTGTTTGACAACAATACAGTAAGGTTTTAAATGCCGTTTGGCGAGTGTTTTGCTGACAGCTGATTAAAATGACGGCAATGGTATAATGCCAGTATTGTATTATCTCTTCGAAACTGATGAGGCTGAATTCATGGTGTTACTCTAGCTTGTTTTCTGGGCGCTGAGCTTTCTGGACTTGGTGACAGCTATACGGCTTTTTGGGAAAAGGTATGGAGAAGAAAAGAGACCCTGAAAGATATGTGTTTATATATCTGGGTAGAGATGGTTGATGCTCTTGAACTCTTCTTGAAGTAGCGTGGCCTTTGGCTGCGGTAATTTGAGGTGGATTGATTCCATGTTCCAATGTAAGGTTTTGTTGCAATATTAGATTGTTGCATGATATTCACTTCTTCATACTCAGATAAGGAGATTTCACGGTGAGTCGGCCGTAGTAGACCAGGTATTATAGAGTATATAAAGGTGCAAAACTACTATGCATCGTTTCCTATCATACCGCAAAAGACTCTCGTACTTACCATCCATATGGGTAAAGGCGCGTGGAGATGAAACTCCGATCTCATATGGGTGAGAAGTACTGGTACTGTAGATGCATCGACATCATGGAGTGTATTATATGAGCGGAGATACTGCACGATTTCACAACAGCAATAACGGCATGGATATGAGAGTACTAAGTTGACAGCAAGATTGTTTCATGGCAGCGATTGCATGCCAATTTCTGGTTCTACTGATGGGATGTACTGGATATTGTAGTCTTTGTCTTGAATTTAAGCAGAGCCAATAGATGACGAGGGCGTCGGGTTGCAAAGTTGTCCACTACTGGAACATAGCTTTGATGTCTTTGTCTGCCTGCAGTGCAATGAGGATACACAGACTGGAGTATTTGGCACTTTATATACCTTTTCACAAGCACCGCTTTTGTATCCACTTCTATGGTACCGGCAGGATTAGTGGCCACTGCTTTGGCTTGAGCTCTAATTTCTGGGGCGGAGTTATTTCTCTAAGGGAAACTAAAAGTGAATGTAATTCAGCGGTAGAGGAATTGCGTGAATCAAATATGATCAGTGAATACATATTCCCAGTTCCGAGCATCCAACTTCCAGCAGCAACCCCACTCCACCCCACCCAGAAACAGTATATAAACTCCGACCTCAGCAAACAACAGCTCGATACGAACAAACGCAGATAGTTCAGAGAAAACCTTCAAATGAGCATATTGAAGATCCAAGCAACCCACCTTCAAACTCTCTTAGATTTGAAAACCGCATGTTGCGCATCCCAACTGTATTCCGGATTTGCTTGTACATTTCTGGAATATGAATGTAAAAACTGAAATGAACGGGGTGAATCTGTGAATAAGGGAAGAAGGAAAAGGGGTGGCAACACGTAAAAATGAAAGTCAATGGCAACAGAGATCAGACGAAAAGCCCCTATTTCTATACCTTGCCTTGACTCTTGATTGCGTAGCTGCGTAGCATACTCCTGACTGCAAAGTATGTATATACACAACATCTTAATGCTGACTTCATCCATGGTCAATGCATGTAAAGTACTACCAGACCCGTTATTTCTTCAACATCTACCGCCCAATTCACTTGTTCCCACCCCGATATCAAACATTCATTCACCAATCTCCCTCCTAGTTTCACCAAAACTGCCCCACATGCAAATTCAATAGCTCATATCTCTCATCATTCTACCGAGAATTAGCATATAAACCCCAAGAATATCCAACAACTTACTCCAAATATAAGAGCCCGACCACCTCATTTTCAAATTTGGTACACCAGAAACTATGCAACCCGCTTTGGATTTAAGGATCTAAGTAAGCCTTCAGGAATCTTCCACCCCACTCCCAGAGTTCAATGCTGCCTTGCATATGGTTTGGACCGTGGCTTGCGGCAATAATATAGTATGATGTGAAGGCGGAAGTGAAAAAGTTGGCGGTGATGAATTTGTAGGTAAGAGGACAACGATTCACCAGTGGGTGTAACAAAAACTTCGAAAATTTCAAAATGGTGAAAATTTTGTTGCACCCACTGGTGATTGTAAAAATGTGATTAGCAACAATACAAACGCAAGGAATAACACATCCGATGAAAACCCTTCATTTTTATGTAGCCATGCAGCATGATGGATGATGCTAAATGGAGAACGCAATCTACATCTTCACACCAACTCCTGAAACATGCTATGGAAAATCGATATCAGACCCGCGGCTTTTTTCAACTGGAACAAGCACCTCTTTTTATTTTAGATCTGGTCTTGCGTAGCTAATCACAGAGAAGCGGGAAGGAGAAGGAAAGAAAACGTACAGTGAATGGTGAATTCTTACTTTTACTCCACCGGCTTAATCCATAGTTCGTGTCCTGGAAGTGGATTGGTGAGTGAATGCATGAATACAGTACATACATTCAATTTCCCCATACCTGTTTCTCCTATTTTGGTTTTTTATATCTAACCTCATAGTTCGTATCTCCCCGCACACAAAGAATAGTATATAAACTGTAATCTCATCTAAGAAATAGATGCTTAAACTCGAACAACAACATATCATGTGGTCTCAATATTGAATATGAGAGATTTTT
>JWJA01000573.1:0-14109 GCA_000812885.1 Lanzia echinophila
AATTTATAGTAATTTAATTTCTGTAGGGATTGCCGACCAAGACCATATATCTCCAAAAGAAAGGTGGATGTAGTTTTCTTGGTGTTTCTTCCAGCAGGAAGTGCTTGATGAGTAGCCGAAAGAGATATCAGGTCGAAATTGAAGTGAAGATCTACCACACATGCCATTCAATGCCAAATTCCATACTCGAAATTCGTTTCTCTTTTGTGACAATATATCTTCCTGTCTCTTACAACGCCTGGAGGTAGGGCTCCGCCCAAATTGTGTTCGCAACATGGTGACTGCGTGAATCTGCTCCGGATTGAATTGTAAGCCTGCCGACCAGATACGAGGCGAAAACAACAAACCTATGAATGCTTTAGCCATTGCAGGAATTTATATGAAGGAGAGAAATCGGGAGATGTGATTAGAAGTCGACCCGAATACACCATACCCAAAACTTTTTACGAGAGGTCGCTCGAGTCCGTCCGCAGGGTTGTCGGTAGTTGCATCGAGAATCGAAGAAGTTGCCTGGATTCTGCGGTGCTACTGTAGCTGATGGCCGCCGATTGCTTCGCGTCCTAGACTCAAGTATTTTGTATCTCTCCATTCGTTGATATAATGATTAATCATGGAGTAATGCGAGATCGCTCATTGCGGATGAATGTTTGTCAATATGGAACTTTGAAGGACAAGGAGGTGAGAGCACAGCCCCTTACCTAGAGCCAATGGCTGTGGGGAGGGACAGAATATTCCGACGTGCGAGAATACTCTTCGCATTATCATGGCATTTCACGCAAGATACAATCAACAGAAAGCAAGGCTCACTGACATTGTGTCTGGCATTCCCTCAACTACTACACTACCGATTGATATCTGGACTCTGAAGAAACAACTTTTGCCACTTAACCACCTAAACATGTGTGGCCTGCCTCGCCCCACTGAAAACCAAACCCCATGTATTTATTTCAACACTCCATGACATACCTCGAAATCTCGAGTTAACATTTTAAGACATTGTAATTGAGGTATTTTTGACACCTGGGCAAATTCGATATACCGCTGGTCCTGTATACCGCAAGTCCTAAGCATCAGTGGTCACGGCAGGGGTCTCTGCAGGGAAATCGTATGAATCGAAAAAGGTCCTATCATCGCGACAGGGGATATCTGGCGTGGGGAAATCGTCCCGAAATTGCATTATTGTGCCACTGCCTTTGATATGCTGCAAGTTATATCTCAAGATGGCTGTGTCATTCCAGAGAAAGGACAGTCGCTCGCGCAATATTGGATCGCGCAGGTCGTACAACGTGGGTGCGTAAGTTTTGTAGACCACTGGCATCACTGGTTGTATGCGAACTTTCTCCCAGTAGGCGGACGCATTGCCGGCAAGGAGTTCCGTACGCTTGGTTTTGAAAGCCTGAAGACCCTCACGAAGATCAGTTAGCATACGCGCAACACGAAGACCATTAATCATATGCATGCCGCCGCACCACTGCGTTTGGCCACACAATCCGTAACTGCGGCGATCTTGCCGACGAACTTCTACGACGTAGTTTAACCACGCCTGTAAAGATTGGACAAATTCTTCGGTAACCTCATGGAAAGTAGGGTACAAGTCTTCATCCACGTGTATTCCCAAGCTTAGCAAATTCCCTCCGTTGTTGGCTGGACCTAGACTGTGCTGTCCGCTTATTAATACTTTAAGATCCACCAAGCGAGGGCAAATAGACTGAATGTTGGATCCGCAACTAAACGATTGGCTAGGATCATACCAACGAGCTCTGTCCAATATCATAAGACTGCGTAAGTTAGACAGGTCCAATTTGAAGGCAAGACCATTTAAACGGTCGCAGACATGATTCAGATGGACTAGAAGCAGTGTGTCTGCGGTCATATTGACATATGCACCGCGAGTCATTGTGGAGTGGATATGATCCACATCTTCTCGCTTATATCCAGCCTCCTTGAAGTCAAAGTCTTTCCAAAGTATAGATCTACTTGCATATGGGTGGCTTCTGATGAAACCAACCTGCTTGAATGAGCGCTTGAAGACCATGCGAGCTTCCCGAGAGACTTTTGATATGTCGATCATATATGCGTTTTCCTTTCCGTTATAGGTCAGGCCATCATATCCTCCGGGGGTAAGGATTATATTCGCCTCCCCTTCTGGAGTGACTTTTATTGCATGTGTAAGGTCTAAGCGAACAATAGTTGGTGCCGGCAGGGCCAGTTTCCAAATCATTTGGCGGACTTCGGGAGAAAATCGAGGGAAAAAGGGGAATCCAATCATGGAGATTCTGGTCATGTGCGTTTCGGGATAGGTATAGGTGATGGAAACAGAACCATATATTCCTAAACAAAAGGAGGTTGGCTTTGTATGCACAATACATACTAATAATTGTTGATTCATGAATTACTTACTAGTATGACTAGAGCTTTGTGTGTTTAACTTCTTCTCTGGGCCCTTCAAGCCTGAACTCAATGTGCCGATGGTTCTGCTTTCTTTTGTCCCATCTTTCTGCTCGTCTGCGCCTTCCTTTACATTCATAGCTCCAACTGGAATTTCTTGTTTGTTGGACATTTTATATGCGTGTTCTCCTCTGTGCTATTGTAGATCTCAGCAAATCAGTTGCAAATTGTTATGGGTTGTTAACTTGAAACCGGTGATGTATTGTTGATGTTGACCAATTTCAAAAAAGAAAAGAAAAGAATAACTAAGATCGGGGCGGTGTAAATATAGCCGGGCCTTACCCCCACTTGTCGATAAACATTCGGTTACCACTTGAATTTTACTATAAAGAGATTTTCAAATTTCAGCCTGGTGAATGATCTATGAATTCAATCACATCTAGCCGAGTTACCGGTTTGACCCAGAGATCGAATTGCAAGGTCCTTGATGGTTTGGAAGATCACTTTCCAGTACTTGATTCTTTTTTTATTATATCCTGTACTGTAGATGCCTCCCTTTTCTTTGAATTTATCTTCAATACTGGCTTTGCTACTTGACTATTTTCTACAA
Organism: Lanzia echinophila; assembly: GCA_000812885.1. NCBI lineage: Eukaryota > Fungi > Ascomycota > Leotiomycetes > Helotiales > Rutstroemiaceae > Lanzia > Lanzia echinophila. The sequence continues at coordinate 2,999 of JWJA01000573.1, forward strand.
AGTCCTTCATCTAAAATATTTTCAAGATTCTATTAGGCGACCACCCTCTGCAAAAAGTCTGTCTTATTTCAATCAAGTCCTTCTACCTTCTGAAAGCAATAATCCAAGAAAATGTCAGTCAGCACACAGCCCGAACCAAGCACCTCAAGCAATAGGGCTCTCGAATTTCCAAATGCGGAAGATGGACAAGTCAACTCGCAATCTCTGGCCGAAATTCCGCCCTGTCATAGCTACAACTCAGATGAAGCAAGCATTGGTATAGATCCTAGTATCAGAACAGCGCTTGAGAAGACTGCGGCCGAAACCCCTCCTGAGCCTTTCAACCTAGGTATATATTCTCTCTCAGATAGCCGACCCGAAATAAGGACTACTGACTAACATATGCTAGTACCACATTTCGAAGTCGTTGGTTATTATGAACCGGATTTCTGTGTAGACAATGAGGTGGAATGGCCTACACTTTACTGGAGGTCGTTCACTTGCTTTCCGCGACTACCACTCGAGCTTCGACGCAAGATTTGGTGGCATTTTTTGCCACCGCCCGGGATAACAGAACTTCGGTTCATGTATAGGAGAAATATCAGTCGCCAGGGCTACAGAATGCGCAGTGATTTTCACAATGAACGAGACCTGCCTCTATGGCTTTTGATAGTTTGCAGAGAATCACGCGAAGTCTTCTTGGAACATTACAGCCGTCTGAAAAAGCTAGATCGGTGTAATTTTCCTACAGTCAGGGACGTCGATAACAGACTGGCGGAGCAGGAGCCCGAGCTGCCTTGCTTTTCATCATATATTGACTTAAAACACGACTTTCTCATTATAGGTGATCGACCAAATCACGCCATACTGGGCCCAAACGCAGTGCGTTACCTCGATCTATCGAGTCTACAAAATTTGGCTATCCCCGGTGAAAATTTGAGAATTGCCTGGACATTCGCATGGGCCCCCTATGGCTCGTGCTGGGAACTCATCAAGGTCCATTGTCCTTCTTTGAAGCGATTGATGCTCATTGACGGGTTTGAGAAATTAGACGACTCCATCCTGCTCAGGCAGGAAAAGACAGTTTTTCTGCCCGTCAATGAGGAACTGATCGAAAACTTTCGAGGCAATATGGGGTGCGGGATACAACCAACATGTCCTGACTTTATGAGACTCCTTCGCCATATGCCACGATCCATTGAGCACGCCCAGGAGTATCAGCAGAAATTCGAAGAACAGCTAAACATTTGCCCTGAGTATTGGAAACAAGTGGAGTTCAGCGTTGTCCTACGTTGTTTCCTCATAGAAAGTTGTGATATGCTACAATTGCAGTCGAATAATGTCCCATCACCCGCCCGCAATTTCTATACATATGCTAACCACAACAATAATCTTGCATTCTTGAGATACTGTCGCTGGGGCTGCACCAATCATTTCATTCCATGTTACACAAACCCGTTAAGGCTGCCGGACAAGTACGACGGAATCAAAGAACTATTTGAGGGCTACGAGACCATCGACTATGGGACAGCTCATAACAAGTACAAAGGGTGGCCTTGGAACTATATGGGGGAGATAGCAGGACAAGAATGAGAATTAGGATCTATGGATTACGAGTTCCGCAAAACAACCGCCTGGGCAGATGGTATTACTAGCTGAAGAATCCTCTGATATTACGATCTACTCTTTACAGTAATCAGCGGAATATATGCATACATACAGAGTGGCCAATAATCTGTGTGGCATTTCTTCTAAATCCGAATCTTGCCTTGATCGCTCGTTAACAGCAGCTAACTTCCCCTAATAATGTTTAATATCTTTCAAGAACAAAGAAGGCCAGACCCCATGGAGCAGATATGATCAGATACAATCAAAAGTCCCTAAATATTCTTCTCCAACCTTTGCAATGACATCAGAAGTAATTTGTGATTGGCTTGCTTCTTTTGCTTGGGTAGATTGCTGATTAATCACCAAATTGTCCCACCTGTCCGCCCGAATGTGCCCACTTGACTCTACTTCATTTTCTGTTGTGCCACCTCAGCCACAATAACAACAGTCATTTCGCACTAATTCATTGCGTGGCATAGATGAGACCCAATCTATTTCCACTACGGCATCGAAGGCATGGACCCCCTGGGCCCCAGCGTTGAAGGTAAATCAAGCTTTCCTACTGAGATATAGTCAAAATGAGTTTGTGTCCTAACAGCTAATAGTAAAGGCCTTCTTGTCCAAAAGTCTCACACAACCCCCTGCAACTATTTCGCAGAGAGAGTTCACCAAATTTGAGAAGCTATCTCCCGAGTTACGTATCAACGGCTGGTCATATGCGCTTCCGCCCCGGGTCCTTGAATCACACTATACATCAACGGACACAATATACGATGCACGAACAATATTCAATCTTTCTATTCGGTTTCGTGATGCAAGCACAGATTCCGGCACTCGTGCTTCAAATTAGCTGGCTTCTGTGTGCAAAGAGTCTAAAGCTCTGTTGCTTGGAAAATACAAACGTATGGGCATTGAAGTTCCTCGCAGCGGCGAAACCATAGATTCACCACACCTTCGCTCCTCATATACTAGTGCTCATAAATTATAAGGCGGGAGTGTTCTACTACATGCATATGCTGTGGATTATATCAATGTTAGCCATGGCACAGTACTTCGGACATTTCAAGATGAGCCCCGATGTGGCTCGCACGTCTTTGGATTCGTCTAAAATCACAGCCTTTTTGACGCTGCGACCTATAACCATCAATTTCGGTCACAAAATTCGGAAGACGGCAAAGGAACTCTATCCTGACGCGTAAATTGAACGACTGTTTACAATGGCTCCTCAAAATTTGAACTTCTTGCACTTTTGACACCCGATACTTTCATTAATATATAATGATATTGAATTTGATGCCGAAAAAGCTATAAAAGAACCTCAAGATATCCTGTGTCAAAGTTGTGTTTATACTGTGAACCATATTTAAGGACATTTTGCCGTCGTTTAGAAAGAAGTATTTCTGTAGAGCATAGCCGATGTATCAGTACTACAGATTTTGTATCACTTATGATGTGGAAAGAATGAGAGTTTCGGAAGTTAGACGGCTAAGGAAATGAATACCAATCAAATATGGCTTTTCTGCAACCAGTATTTCTATTTCTCAATGCAAAGACTGCGATTTTAGAACATCATTACGAGAGCGTAAACAGGTAATCACTGTGCGTTAGTATCACTATGTAGATTGCTACCCAAAATGTAGAAATATTGAGGATATACTGCGGAGGGGTTATTACCCGAAGCGGCCGACCCGCCCGAGCCGATACGTAGTACCTAGTACTATCCCAACGCCGTAGTTCTCCATCTTTTCAAAAGAAACAGAGCTTCAGAAGAGGTATACATCTTATTATATAGGCTAAAAATGAATAAAATCGTACATCAACTCGATTACTTGTTCGGGGGGTTTAGCTCCTACGAAGATTTGGAGTTCATACTAGTAAACTCCCACCCGTTTCTTTGAGACGAAAGTTTTGTCCTTATGGCGATTCTCTGATGGATTGCGGGTGGATACATTTAAGGTAGTACAGCCGGTGAAGGTGTACTGTAAATTGTTGTTGCTCCCTGCAGACAAGTTATAAACTACCATATATGGTATCTGTTGATATGAAGATATCCTACAGTTCCGGCAGCGGGATTACTAGTGATAATTATCGGAGGGAGCTGCAGTAGTGGAAAAACAGTTGTATCTACCATATGCAGTATGGCAAATAAGTGAATATACATATGCCGTGTTGAATTAAACAATTGACCGTACTGTAGTAGGTTAAAATGAATTTGACATAATACTGTTTGGCCTTTTTGCACAGCATTCGCTATACTAGAAGATTCTCATATTACTATTTAACCCCCCATGTTGCACTTCGTGTTAGGGATCTAGAGTCGCAACGACATCTAAATTTTGAACTTATTTTTCATCGATATCATTTAGGAAACTGGTTCCGAACACAGGATGACGTCAACAGCAAAGGCAGAGGTGGATAGAGAGCAAGACCTTGAGCTTGCCAAGACTATAGAGCTTCTTTTAAGTTCCTCGCTCGATGATGCCTATATCTCAGTCGCCATCAATAAATCTGAATGGGGAGAGGCAGGGGAAGAAGGCACAGAACAAGACAGTAAGTTTGATCACATATTTATTAGCCCATCCTAAATTCGTAATTACTTCTACTAACATCACAATCAAACAGCTTGCAAAAACAACCCAAGCATCATTGCACCAACATGCCCACTCACGTCATTCCATCCTTTTAACCGCCTTCCTATCGAGCTGCGACTGAAGATTTGGAAAGAGACTCTCCCAGGTCCAAGACTCCTTACCCCAATATTCTGCATGCTTCTCGATTATTCTTCTCAAAGACGACCACTCGTTTATTTTAGGCACGACAATCCGGATGAACCTTTCGATGATCGGCTGCTATATGTATGCACAGAATCAAGGTCGGCTTTCTTGGAAGTCTACAATGTGATATCCGCAGATAATGGTCAGCCTTTCGGAGCGGCGAATGTACTCATTGGAGGTTACATTGATCCCAAAATCGATACACTTCAGATTGATCTATATTACTACGATCTATGGAAGGTCGATCGATTGCTGCAGGGGCTGAACTTCTCTCGGATTGAGAAGCTTGCTCTTAAATGTGACGAAGACAATTGGCGTAATATCGTTGATATTCCCAGTCAAAATGTCAGTTCCATGGATAGCATGTGGTCTTTTGTGGACAGGCATTTTCCTAAACTCAGGGAGTTTACGTACGTCATTTTCCCACTATACTTTCCCTTCGATACATCCATTTATGGTGATGGCATAGGGGGCCTAAAAGCAATCAATGCCGAGACAATCGATGATTTAGCCTACCTTAGTTCAATGGCCAATTTGTCTTGGGATGCCAATTTCTTTCCAGGTCGACTAGAGGCATTTGGTTCACAGGCAACCAACTTCAAAATAGACGCAAAAAATCGAATGGCACGAGATTCAAAGCGATGGAAGAATGTTAATTTTGACGTCGCATTCGCGTCATTCTTGTTCACTCAAGATGAACAGTTCGATAAAAAGTTCAGACATTGCAGTTCCCTCAATCCTCTTCCGGGCTATGTACCATTACCAAGGAATAGTATGCACTTCGTCATGTTGGGTCAAGTTGACTTGCGAATCCCAACTACATCAGATGGGACTTTCTTGCTACATCGATATCAGGGAATCAAGGAGCTTTTTGATGATGAATCAGAAAATGAGACCGAGGAAGAAGTTTGATATTGACTTGCGGTGTGGTAGGGATGATTGTGGGGAGGGGGAGGAGTTTTAGCAGTAATATAAACGCCACTCAAATTTGAGTTAAAGGCGGTGGAACTAAGACCAGGGATAGGAGTGAATGGCTGTGACTGTGGCTGTGTATTTGGGTTACATGAACACAATGAATACTAGCTGCGAAGATATATTGCTTTTAGTTACATGTACCTATCATTCAAAACATTTATAGACGTATTTGACAAAACAACATCTGGTGAAGTTTGTCAGAAATTGTTGTCATGGATGTGATATCCAATAACTATCGCTAGCTTACTTTAGTGTGGATTACTATAAAGTCCCAATTCTCAATCTCTTCCCAGCTCTTTAGTCACTACAATATAACCTACTTAGATTTAAAAGAAATGAGCAATAGTGATTGTGAACCAACCACCCCCAGGATCCAAAATTGAAAGCTCAGTCATCAAGACCGATTTTATAGGAAGATGTATACTTTGCTTCATACTAGTTGAACAAATCGTCTCTACGAGACGAGGATTCCATCCGGATGACTTTGCTTCCTGAATGCGACCACAAAGCTCCCTAGATATAGTTTGTAGAAAAACCTTTTGTGGAACAGTAGGCGGCTTGAGAGTACTTCATCAAGAATCAAACATAGCTATGTGATAATGATGCGGCCCGAAAGTGGTCCATACCATGGACAGCACTGGCGGCAAGGCCAGTTTACAGATGTGTAGCCATCATTTTCTTTTAGTTTACTGATTGGTCTGTCGACAGTCATCTGGTAATTATTTCTAGACTTTGAGAGAAATCAGCAGGGGAAGAAAATCATACTCGGGCTTCAAGCTTTCGTACACTTGTATTGGTAAGTGATTCATGGTATAAATGGCCTGGGCGGTATGCACAGTATTCAAATACGCAATACGCAACAGATGTGTGATTCACTAACCAGTTTGTAGTACTCCCATCCGAATTCTTTTGTTGTAAACTATTTTGGTTTCACTAAATATATGATACCATACATCAGTTCATATTGTAATCCAAAACCTTTCAACTTCAACTTCAACACCAAATCCAAAAGAAATATTCAAGTTGCGCACATTTCAAGTCAAGCACTTCGAATTAACAAGTACTATGGATCTATTCAAACCACATATTCAGCAAATACTGGCTCATATTGTTTACCTTGGAATATCCTATCTTATCATCGCTTTCTTTCGAGCCCTGTACCATGGCATCTTCCGAAAAGTTAACGAAAACCGTACGGGCATGAAGAAGCTCAAAGATATTGGTCGGGATGCCAATGTGGTGTTGGCGACTGGTGGTGAAGAGAAAAATCAAGCTAAAGAATCCGGAGATGCAAGTGAAAACGAGGGGGAAATCTCTGATGGATTGGTATACGATCCAGGTCAGTAGCTCATCGTTTATAGATATCGCATGAATAATAACTGATGTCACATCCACAGAATTCTGGGAGATTGTTCGACCATGCGAGGAGAAAGACTTCAAACTTAATATCATGGAGGTTTCATGGCCAGCTGAGCCTCCTCAAACATTTACTCTCTTCTCGAAGTTTTGTCGCGAGATCCGTGAATCGATATGGAAGTTCGCTCTCCCGGCCCCAAGCATAGTGAGGCTCCGCTATGACTATGAGCCCGTACCGGGCACTAAACTTGGCCAGCGCTCGCATTCGGCATATCGGTTCCAGAGGAATGACTCCTCTGCTGTGGAAGGTCTGTTATGGTCGTGCAAGGAATCGAGAGAGATTTTCTTGAAGTATTATAAACAGCCCAATCCAGGAACTCTTCGACTAGCGACTAAACAGGAAGTTGAAAAAACTCAAATTAAATTATGGGCGTTCTCGGGGTACATTGACCCTGAAGTTGACACTCTGTATATTGATAAATACTGGAAATATAAGCAGACCAGGAGAGCATTGTGCGTTTTCTCTCAGATAGGAAAAGACGGCTGGATTTTGACGAAAATTCGGAAATGCGCTGTTGTTATTACCAGTATGGCCGGATGGGCTCAGTGGCTAGAAGGGGGTGGCCGAGATGACTGGGATGAGGAAGATGTGTACCTAGACGACCTTTTTCCAGGTCTACGACATCTAACGCTCGTACTAGGGACCCAAACTTCCTGGGAACCTCGATATGGAGCGCTTATCGATATTTTAAAGAATGTGGACAAGGAATTTCTTGATGATTTAATATGCCACTATTACGACAAGCACGGGGCCCACAAATCCTTTACGACACTCTCCATGAGTACGGATTTACAGCAAATGTTTACTTGGTTCCTGACTGACGCAGATATGCTCAGACATAGGCATAACTTTTTGGAAAGATTTCAGGTCGACTTCGCGATAGGCGCCTTCTTTCGTGCGGATGGCAAGGATGATATGATTTTGAAGCCAAAACATATCAGCGGTTCCTCAAAAGATTGCATGTACTATACTTCCGCCCCGAGAACTAGCGATACGATCAGATTCAATATATGGTACGCGAATCCGGACATCCCTTGCGCCAAAGATGGCTCACTGTTCAGTCGATACGATGGAATCAAGGAGCTTTTTGAGGGAGATGAGGAGTAGAGAGAGCTCTTTTGATTGTGGCAGAAGCAGAATGTGTTGCTGGGAAACGGTAGAGGAGATGCTGGGGAATCAAACAAACCGTGTAACATAAGGACTTAATTGACGTGTCTACTAACGCCAATGTTCAGCGCCTCAAATCGATGAACAAGATACCCATATTTGACGATCTATATGCAAGAGTCTCGGAATTGACACTATGAGCTAGCAGTTGACTGATACTTATCCAAATATACATATGTGCATAAATCTCCAAGTCCGATGCACATTGCTAGTAGCAAAATACAAATTACGTCTTGTCCATAACGACAATGTGTTCACTGCCTCACGAATACTTGCGAAATGCCGACGATATGGAATGGAGCGATTTAGTTGGCGGAAAATATACCCCAACAGGATTCTTTAGAACCACTGTGTTTTCTTCTTTTAGTCCCGTCCCCTAAACCACACTCTACATTACATATCAAAACTGCTTGCGAAGCGCTACAATAGTACCTGCCGCTCTTGACATAGTATGACAAAACCAACCTCGACCTACATGTCACAGTCAAGTCAGGAAGTGGATCATGGTTGCCATCAAGGTATTTATCACCTGAATGCTGAAGCGGGCCACGAAGACTTCTAGCTACGTGAGTCCTGACGCCGATTGCAATAAACACTCAAGGGATAGTGAAAGCGATCACTTGATTATTTGGAATTCCTAGTCAACATTTAGGCGCATTCAATCTTGGCAAGGAATTAATTCCGCGTTCGGCTGCCCCTTGAGACTTCTTCAAGACTTTCGGACCTTACGGTGAGCTTCGGGATCGCATATGGGATCTGCGATGGCGATGGTTATTTTTACGAGCAGATGAAGATCAAGGCAATTTAATAATGGAGATGATGTGGTGAGACGAACAACAAGACTAGGTGATACACAAGTAGCAAGAATCCCATAACTCAATGATCCCCCCCCCACATCACTGCTCGTGATCGAAGAGCGTCGCTGGGTAATGGAATCAACAAGCTCTACAGTAAATAGACATATAACACAGAATTCTAAACTTACCATGTAATAGTCAAGTATCCAAGTCGTGAAGTAATTACTGCCCTGCCTCCAATAAAGCCCCGGGGTCATTGTATGCCATAAATGACCTATGGGTTTTATGCCAGTTAATACAGTAAGTGAGACGAGACGAAGATAATTGAGAAAATGACAGAAACTTCCTCTGTTGAAGTTATCCACAAATGCCAAGGCCAGCATCACCAACTAACTATAACTCAACACACTTTCTAATTTCCTTTCTCAGTGCCAAGGAACACTCTCCCCATATAAGCTTTTCAAACTGCATCTCTGAAATAAACTTTTTTATAGAATATTCTTCAGCGATCATCACCTGATATATAGGTCATGTGAAAGTTAAAACAAGAAGCTATCACCATTTGAAGCATCGTAAACAGCGTGGATCCATCGCATTCAACACCTGTGACCGTATTTCACTGACGAGATAACCTGCGAAAATAATTGGTGGTCGAACCTTGATAATCAATGGTTTTCATTGGCCAATACTCCCTGCAATTTCGACGATTTGCACAGCGTTCAGCCCCACTTGTCCATACTCTTTAATTTTCAAACTTAAATTCTGGTTGTGATCCATCCATATTATCCACTCATGTATTGTTGACTAACGCCGCCATTCCAATTGTATCCAATCTTGAAACCAAAATACAGCGATCGCTTATCGGCATCACATTCTAGAAAGAGCAAGCGCCTTGCTTGCGAGGAACACCTTGCCTTGTTACTCGTTCCTATCGTAAGAGAGAGTGGATGAACTGGCAGGGGCCAGCATATTGATATACAATTTTGATGATAATTACAGTCATAGGGCCGCTAGCGCTCGATTTTATGTTTCGGGTTTTTCATTTCTCGTACCTCCGTACCTCCGTACCTATGAATCCCTTTTTAAAGGCAAATCAAATTGAATTGTTGATCATTTAATTTGCAAACCCTCATGCGGAGATACCGGTACCGCTAAAGAAGACATTGAAATACGGGATTCAGTTAATTTGGCCGTCATCCCATTCTACCAAACTAGCGAGAGAAGGATGTATTCATCCTTTAGGATTTGTTGAAGTACGTAGGGTATAAGTGATTCATATTAGAGTGTCTAAAGAAAGCTATCTAGGTTGAACTCAGAGCATATTTAAATATGCTCTGACTAAGCATCTAGCTGGCGTGAGTATGGATTCACAACAATAGGATTGCGATGATTCTGGAAAGCATCTATTGTTTTAAGACGGGAGTTGCTACTCCCGTCCGTAGTATAGGTTGAGAGGGAATGACTTCTTAACATCTAGAAGCATCGATATGGATAATATAAGCATGCCAAACATTTGATAGCATAGTTTTCATAATTTCCACTTTCCATATAGTTGGAGACGGCTGGCGCCTTCTGCCGCTTTTTCCAGATTATTACTGGGCCATCCCTCTCGCAGGCTTTAATTACGACGGTTGATTGGCGCAAACAATGCTTGGCGCTCGGCCTACAGCATACTAATATCCCCAAATGTATAGCGATTTTTCAGCTCGTATGCAGGGGTTTAATGCTACGAGCCTCACCGACATCACAGTATAATAACAAAAAATGAATGGGAATTCTGTACTTACCATACGTGTTTCTCGGCTTGTCCATACAATTCTGTTTTTTTTGTAAATGGGATTTTTACAGTAACGACTGCTGATATGCCGGACTTTTCGGATAATTGCCGAAGAGGTCTTGTAATTTGATTGTTGTTATTTTCAGCCTCTGTGCCCATGTATGACTTCGCTTTGAAGTCCCAAAGAGTTTCTTATCAATCAATATGGCAGGGTATAAACGACCGATTGTTTTACACAAATACATTTGATCTAGCGTGCGAAGTGATCGTCCAATCAAACCAGTGTGTCCCTTGCATCTACCCAAGCACATCGGGCTAGAAGCCTCTTAGAACCATGCCAGATCTTCATGTACGTGAAAATGTACCTTGGTCGCCATGTGTTCGAATTACATTCTAGTACCTTTACGGTCTCGCCTTCCTCTCCCAGCCCGTGTGCACTGATAAACATTCTCCACCTCCAACATCGAATCACCTCAAATACCATCATGACATCCACTTTCTGTTAAGGCAATCAGTCCGTCCGAGTATATGTATCTGGTGGGAGTCTTCATGAGTTGTTTTCCCCCAGCTAGACAAGCCATTGCTGTAATAGCTGCGTAGTAGATCTAGAACAGCCA